>JAJOOR010025202.1:0-23466 GCA_036250505.1 Solanum acaule | reverse complement strand
AGCTTGGTATGTCCTCATATATTCGAGGACATAGTTGTTATCTTTCTAGTATTTCCACTTAGACATTGTATAAGACTTATATTTTGTTGTAAAGGGCCCTAAGTTGTTCTATTCGTGTCTAAGATGGTACATGAGACTTAGAAATTCTACTTCGTTACACTTGAAAGATTTTATGAGTATTATGAACTTGTTTTAAAAAGTGTTTAAATTCCTTACGGTTTTTATTACCGAATGCGATGAATGAATGCTAAGAGGCTTGTATTAGACCTCCGAGAGGTCGAGTACGCATGTTACGACTTGGGGGTGCTCTCGGGTCGTTCCAATATGTATAGATAACTCCATCAGCACCATCAGAAGGTGAGCCTCCACTATAAAGAGGAAGAGAAAGACAAAAAAAAACATCACCAGCAGCACCTAGTGCACCTCCCCTACCTACTACACCTATTGATTTTCCTGCATCCTCTTCTGCTACTCCTAATTATCATGCATAATCTTCAGTAACTGGTACTACTAAAAAAGAAAGAGGTAGGGGCAGGGGAAACACATCTCTAGAGAAAAGACCAAGAGTCATGGGAATGGGTATGTTCCAACCTGCAAATGGCTTCAAAGTCATGAATGTGAGTCTTTGCTACATCTTAAACTATTTTGTTAATTTAAACATCTTAAATATTGAATTATATTCATAATTTTATTATAGCCTGGCATGCCAATTAGTAAGATCTACTCTACTAGTCAAGCAAAAGTGACAAGATCAGCTGATATAACTGGTGACATTAGTTATACACCAAGTAATACAAGTAAGCTGAAATGGAATGGTAAAACAACAATCTCAACAAGCAAACTTCACGAGCTTAGAGAGAAGTAAAGAAAGAAGACAATGGGAAGTAGTTTAGATAATCCAAGTCAAAATAACTCTTCTTCACAGTCAAAGATTTATTGAATTAACGCAGAATCTCGTCTAACAACCACAATATGCACCACTTAGAATTTTCCACCCTATTGTACTTGACAGGCTCCTTAGGGAGAACAAGCATGAGACCCGCTGCACCGGATCTTCCATCTACGAAAATGGAAGAGATGTCTGTTAAGGTCGGCTTCATGAAAGCAAGAAAGGAAGCAAGTTTAGCGAACATAGAGATGGAAAGAGATGGATTTTGCCCAGTTGTTGTCAGATCAATTCCCATTCATTCTTTAATGGAATAGGGAACGGGCAGAGCTGCGGCTACTATTTAAGCACTTTTTAAGTTAGTCCAGTAGACATGTAAACTATTTTCATTAAGGGCCTACTATTTTGAGTTTTGTTTGTTGATAAATTTTGCCTTATGTGAGTCCTTATGA
Source organism: Solanum acaule (assembly GCA_036250505.1). NCBI lineage: Eukaryota > Viridiplantae > Streptophyta > Magnoliopsida > Solanales > Solanaceae > Solanum > Solanum acaule. Next base: position 22,128 of record JAJOOR010025202.1, on the reverse strand, counting down.
ATATGACTTTATCCTGGTATATTCTGCCAAATTCTGCCTTATGTGAGGTCTTATGAATGAATGGTGATGTTGCATTATGCATGATGATGTTGTGTTCAAATGTGTTTAGAAATGTTGTTATGTTGTCTATTCAATTGTGTTGGCTATTCAGATGTGTTTATATATGGTGTTGTGTTGGTTCAATTGACTATTCATATGATGTTGTGTTGGTTATGTGTTTTAGAAATGGTGTTGTGTTGTCTGTATTGAAGTATGAATGAATGACTAGGTTGTTGGTTGTTCAGTTTACAGATAAAGTGCAATTAATTTACACAAGCTTCAATTGGCAACATAGATACACAATTTGTCACATACATTGACAATTCTGATGAACATAGCAACAATACACATCAAATACTACTTTGGAATAGATTGTTTGCTGATGAGCATAGCAACAACACAAATCAAAATACAAAAAAAAAATTCTTCCTATTGAACCTACACCATTTCCACCTTCTATTGAGCCTCATCTCCAATAACAAATTAGAGTTACTCAAGTTGTCAATATGAACCTATCTAATCCATAATTCTTGCTCCAACTCATTGATTTTGTTCACCAATCTTGAAAGGATAAAACTTGATCTTGGATCCACTTCTGCTTTGTCCCTCCGTCAATTTTTTTTACAATTTTTAGACTGAAAATAATCCAAAAATAGTACATTAGCATCAATTCAATATAAAGTGAAGCAAGAATACAAGGGAAAACACATACACCATAGCATGGGCAAGACCAAAATCTTCTTCCCAGATTTAATTTCAACCAAAAAGTTGCGAATTTAGCAAAATTCCATATTTGCATCTCACTACAACGTTGAGCATTGTGTCTGATTCATCCATACAAAGCTTATTCAAGTTTTCATTTGCCATTTTTAACGAATTTTGAGAAAATTCAAAATTCAAATTAGAGACCTTAAATAAGAAAGCAAAGAAAATTACAAACCCTAACTTCAAGATTTAAAGTAGACATGAACATAAATAACTAAACCCTACCTATTTTTGAAAGAAAATCGTGAAATTTTTAGAAAAGGAACAAGGATTAATGATGGGGAAGAAGGAACAATTGTTTATTTAAGTTGGGGAAGATGACCGTTGGAGAAGTACAATCTTCTTACGCGCCTAGAGGAGGTGTTCACACCTCCTATGATAGGTTAGCACTCAAGTGTGTAGTAAATAGAGAAATAAAATGTTCAGGGGTGATAGGACACCCGTGAAATTGGAGTGTGTAGTTGGAATTTCGGGTATAGGTTTGGGGGGGGGGGGTTTAGACCATTTTCTCTATTAAAAATAATAAAATAATATATTTTTTCAAATTATAATATAATTTTAGAAAAATTATTCAATTGTAGACTCAAATCCAATTATCTTAGGAAAAATGGTGCTAGCTAATGAATGCACAACATAAAATAAAACATATGTTATAAAAAAATTGACTTTAGATTAATAAGAAGGCACAAACCGATTGGTGATCCCCTAAAGTTGACATCAAATTTCACTTAGACACCTTAAATGGACGATGCTTATTTTAGACACCTCATGTAGGCTTCCGCTATGCCATTTTGACACTTTTTGCTGACATGTCAAAGTGAGTGTGATACACTCAACAATAGCCCGTGAAAGACTTTATTTGGCCTTTTTATTTTATTTTCTCTTCTTCTTCATTTCTCAAGCCATCACCTCCCACAATTTTTTCAAGCTTAACTCCTTCAATGGAAGTCAAATTGTTTATTCAAATTCGTTGTCAAGCCATTTTTTTTCATTGTATTGCTTTTCTAAATCTACCATCATCTCCCTCTACTTTTTTTGGCCGAAAAAATGGACACCAACACCCATATTTCATATTTCTTCTCTCTTTCTTTCTTCCTCTCCCTCTTTTCTTATCATAAAACAACACTAAAAAGAAAGAAAAATAATAAATATGAAAAATAAAAGAAAAGAATAATTTTTTTAAAAAAGCACAAAAGAGATTTGTGTGTGTAATGAAAAAAGACGATGTTCGATCAAGTTACCATCACCGCTCTTCATCTTTTTTGCCGGAAATAATAAATATCAACACTCCTATTTATTTTTTCTTTCTTTTTCTCCTTCCCTCTTCCGGTCCTCCCTTCTCTTTTTCTCTCAAAACAAAATCAAAATAGAAAGATAAAAAAGATTTGAAACAATTTTAAAAAGTAGATTAAAAATTAAAGAAAATTATTGGGTGTAGTGGAGAAGACAACTACCATCAGGGTGTGGAAGAGGGGGTTAAATTGATTTTTTTTAGAATAACATTTTTATTTTATTTACTAAATAGTTTTTAAAATAATTTTAAACTTAAAATAACACGTGTAATCATTTAATTGATTGTTTGTCATGTTATCAACGAGTGTATTACACTCTCCTTCAGTTTATTGCTTATTATTAAAAACAATGTCAAAATGACACATCGAAACCCTACATGAGGTGTCTAAAATGAATATCGCCCAGTTAAGATATCTAAATGATACTTGGTGCCAACTTTATGGGAGCCACCGATGAATTTGGCCTAATAAGAATATTGAAAACTCTTCTTGATTATGTCCAATTCTACTTGTATTAACCCCAAAGTTAGATTATCATTTTGCTCCTACACTATTACTTTAATTAGATAACATTTTAATTTGATAATAGCTTCAATTTAATGCTCTGCATAAGTTCTATTTTAATTCTCCATACATGTTCACTTGTTATTTAATTACTTCTTAGTAGTAGCTATTAATTCTCCCACAACATTATTGCTCAAGTTCCCTTACCTTCTCTTCCCTCACCGTAACAATCCTTTTTAAATGATTAAGTTTCATTTCCCTTATTATTTGTTCTTTCAAAATCTTTTGACATTCTTCACTGATTTATATAATGTCTCCAACAATATGCCTTTGTCTCATTAATCTATTTATCTTTTCTTTGCCTCAATCAAATACATCGGTGTCAAGTATTTTTATTTTCTTCTCTTTATCAAGAACCACTATATTTTTCTTGTTTTATGTTTATTCTTTATCCAGATTATTTTGTTTTGTTCTCTTTATCCCGAATCACTCTATTTTTCATGTTAGTTTTTGTGTTATTTTGGTAATTTTGTTTTCTTCTCTTTATCAAGAGTCAGTTTGTTTTTCCTATTTTTTGTTTATTTCTTTATTCAAGTTATTTTGATTTATTCCCTTTATCATGAGTCACTCTATTTTTCATGTTAATATTTTAATTATCTTTTGGTTGGTTTATTTCTTACTAATTGAGGTAGTGGAGGTTTCATGTGGATGGATATATCACTAAAGGTTTCTCGATATTGTTCTTTCCTGAAACAATCAAGGTCTCCTAAAGATCTCCAATAGTACTTAAGTTTTCAATAATAATAGTATAGTGATATTTGTATTTCCTGCTGACTCTATTTATGACTTGATTTTAACAAGTTAGATTCATCAAAATTGTTCGTCCCTCGAACAACTTCATAGTAAGAGACCCTCTTATGAAATTGACCAATCAAATTTTGTATAGGAAGTCGCCTGCTTCTCTTTTAGTATTTCAGAAATCAAACCATGAAATAGTTGTGATTACTAATGCTACTACAATTGATGCAAGAACAAAAGTTAAAGCCCATATTTTGTTTCTTTTTCTTATGCTACAACATCTCGATTATATTTAGTATACTTCAGCTTCACTTCAAAGTTTCATATAATATTGGATGGAGATGAGCTTAAATGTAGTCAAACAAGTTGGCTTTATCAAAATTGTCTGTGCACCCATCTCAGTACTCAATTTGAAGGTCAACTTATTGGAAGGTGAACTCTCAGCTCTTACTTTCTCCAATCTCAATTGACTTGGTATAATCGACCTCTTGAGAATAAATTCTTCACTGAAAGCATTCCACAAAGCCTTTTTTATGCAGGCCATTAACTACAATCTGTCAGGCTTCTAATCATCTAAAAAGAAATATCTTGTCTAGAATAATGTCTTTACAAGCTCTGTCCGTCATTTTAGTCTCCAATAACAGCCTAACCAATTTTGTAGGGACAATAAAAGTCCTTAAGGGCTGTAAGGAATTGTCACACTAATCCTCATCAAAAAAATTTATAATGAAACTTTGTCTGATAATAAAAACTTGATTTGGTCTGAATATTTTTAAAAAATCTCCAAATTTTAAGGCTGGGTGATTGTAATTCACCGGACAGATTACCACATGGCTGGTTAAACTTGGGAAGGTAGATGTTCTAGACCTTTCTATGAATCAAATCACAAGCAAAATTTCAGGTTTGTTAGGGACTTTATAAAATTTATTTTAATAGGATATGTCTCATAATTTTATTTATAAAAGCTTTTCGGTCGAACTTACTTAACTGCGAAGACTTCCATCATAAGAGTCTATTGATCAGGTAGACATAAGTGCTTTAAAATTGCATGTGTTGGTTCAATGGCTGGTTAAACATGGGAAGGTAGATGTTCTAGACCTTTCTATGAATCAAATCACAAGCAAAAATTCATGTTTATTAGGGACTTTATAAAATTTATTTTAATAGGATTTGTCGCATAATTTTATTTATGGAGGCTTTCCGATCGAACTTACTCAACTGCGAAGACTTACATCATAAGAGTCTATTGATCAGGTAGACATCAATGCTTTAAAATTGCATGTGTTTGTTTAGTCAAATAATTCAACAGAAACGCTATCAGATTTATGAAAGAACTAATGAAAACTAAATTTTGAGTAGCTGTAGGATTATGAAAAATATCTCTAGAGCTTGGACCTAAGGTTGGTAATTTAGAGTCATTACCTAGAGTTAATTCCTCGGTACTTTGATATTCATAGTGAATGCCAAAGTTATCTAGATCAGATGTTAACTGATGTGTGGTGCCACTATCCATCAACCTAATTTGAGTAAGTGAATGCTGGGTATTTTCTAGGTTGTCAGAAACTCGAGTGCTAGTAGATTTCTTGGGTGATGGGTAAACTCGTGCGATATAACCTTTACCTTCACACTTGTGATAATTGTTGACATACCAGAGGTTGAAGATAAAATGTAAATGGAACTTTGAGTATAGTGTGCTATGGGAGCTATGACATTAAGAGTCTCATCTCTTTAAAGACCTCTCTTCATTCAATAATAACCTATATAAAGCATCAAACCAGATATCCTCTTGACACGATTCAAGTGATCTTGTAAAGGCATGATAGGCTGGTCCCAATCTAGCAAGAACAAATTCAAATAAATCATCATTAGTAAACAGATGTTGCAATGTAGTCAACTTGTCCACAATTCCTTTTACCTTTTGCACTTAGGACTCAATACTAGTTTCTCTCTCTGCAATGTGTGTAGTGTTGTTTTCAACTCATGAATTTGAGGCTTCGAACCTGAAGCATAAGCAACAACTAGTTTGTTCCAAGCTGTTTGAGCCGTCTCAAACCAGCTAGTTGGCGTAATATTCTTTCGAATATGGAAGCAATGATCCAACTTAGCACAAGTTGATCAACTCTTACCCAAATATGATAGTCTGAATTAGGTTGTTACTAGACAGAAACTGCCCTGGAATCACCTGACTACCATCAATATAATGACCAAGTCCCTAACGTTGAACCATCGAAAGGAACTAAGTTTGCCACAATAAAAAAATTCTTAAGTTTAAGTGGTAACTAATGAGCAAGACTAGGGGACGGTAGAGTGGTGAGCATGGAGGTTTGTGTTCCAACGGTTATTTCCTACAGGGAGGAACTTGGTGAGATGTTATCATCCACCATTGAAGTTGCTGCGTAACTTCTGTTTTCTTTCTGGTCGTACGATTTAAAATAGGATTGTTTTAACCTCTTAAGACTCTGATACCAAGAAATACTTTCTCTTTATGTGTATTATAAATATACTGCATAGTCATAGACCAAGCCATATACAGTTAATAACAATCCTACGCAAACTAAGCCACAAATAAACAAAATCTATTCGTATTACATAAGTAAGTGTTATCCTTGTTCAATTAGTATAGATTTTTTTGGCAAAAGGGTCTGGTGGACCCTTGTACTTGTATGTGTTTGTATTATGGATCCTTCTACTTAATCATTTACCAACCAAACCTCTAAACTCAATAAAAAAATGATTGTTAAACCCTTCTTACCATGTCTATTGCTCACTCTCCCTTGAATAGATGACATGTCAAATCCATGTCACTTAAATTAATACCACGTCATAATTATATGTATTAACTATTTTTAAAAATTATTAATTTATTCTTTAAAGTAAATTTTGGGTCTCCACTCGTCTTCTACCTGATCCAACCATGAAATGGCCAAAATCCGCCGGAGAAAGTTGCCACAGCCACCACTCCTCTTGCCGGCGAGACCACAAATACTTTCTCCCTCACACGTCTCTATTTTCGTCGATCAACTTCTACATTTTCCTTTCATTCTTCTCCAACCTCCATAAATCTAAGCCGCCGCACCACAACTCCGGTGGCCAAACCTCTTCACCCGGCGTGACTAGCTCCTCACCGCTCACCCGTCTCGTTCTCCCCTTCACTGTCTTTCTTTCTCTGCACCACCAGTGATCCCCGCAAAAACACCAAGGACCGCCTATCAGCGCCGCCTCCCTCGAATCAGAAAGAGACTCCTTGCCACCTTTGTCGAACCAGCATGCCATGGGACTCCTTGCCGCCTCCGGCGTATGGATTGTTAGAAGAAAATGAAAAAAAAAAGGTTGAGCAGGGATGGGGATGCCTGAAAAAGTAGGTGGGTGGGGTGAAGAAGAAGGTTTTTAAATTTTTATTTTATTTTTATATTAATTATTTTATTCTTTTATAATTTTAATATTTTTTAATTTTAAATATGGTGTACACTTGCCTTAACACGCGTGTATTCACGCTCTCTAGCCAACTCGGCCATCTTAATGCCACATAAGCATGGTCAATGGTCAGAGGGATTTAGTATATTGAATATTTTTGAGTTTAAGGGTCCAGTTGATAACAAGTTAAGTAGAAGGGTTCATAATACAAACGCATACAAGAATAAGGGTCGATCAGACCCTTTTGCCGATTTTTTTTAAGCTTCAATAAGATTTTAGTAGGATAAAACATAGTCCCCTTACATGTACTTTTTTCTTTTGAGTTGGATTTACCTTTAAAAAAAATATTATAATCTCTTACAGTTGTCCAACTCTAATGGGCAGGCATGGAAACTTTATAAGTAGTTTTGTCTCACTCACCCTCTCTTTCTATTTAAAAAATTGCAAACACATCCACACTTTCACTGTGTGTGGTCAGTAAAACACATGACTAAAGCTAAACACAAAACCAAGAAAGAAGAGAAAGCAAAAGCTTCTGCACCTCCGTAGTCCTTTCCCCCTATATGTATGCAAATTGCAATGCCCCCTTCTAGAACGGCTATATTTACATTTTCATCGACTGCCATTAGGATTAACATTTTTGGCTTAGTAGCAAGTAATATATATGCTGCCATTTTTTTGAGCTTTAAGTTTAATTTCTTCTTTCACATTCTTTAAAAATGAGATTCCCAGTTGAAGAGATGGAGATCATTTTCAGATCGGGCTAAGCTACTACTAGTGGTATTATTTTGTTGCTTTCAATTTTTGAGTTCGTTTTCTTTCCTGCCACTAATTTGTTGATTTGTGTTCTACTATTTGTGTAGAATTCAATTAATTTTTGTGATTCTCTCTTCTGCACTAGTTCCTTTTGCTACTGACTTTAGAAAAATACAATGTAAGGTGAGAAGAAGGGAAATATGTATGTACCATTCTATATTATGGGGTTGAGAGTGGCAAAATTAGCTCATAAAATCATGATCCATCCACCCGTTTAGGTTTGGATGGGTTAATGACCTATTTATTTTATTAACTCACTTCATTTTGACTTGCTTAATTCAGCCCATTTAAAAATTTGAGTTGATATGTAGCCTAGATTGACCTATGGGAAACTTTGTGTAAACATTTTCAAAAACAACTTTTTATTTGAGTGTTATATATAGTCATTATAAGAAACAAGTTTTGTTAGGTACGCAACAAGTTATAAGAAAACAAACTAAAAAATTTAAAATTTAGTAAAAATTGGGCGGATTAGGTTATGACCTGATCTTTTGCTCAACCCGTTTCACCCCAAGTAACTTTTGGGTGGGTCAGTTACTTAGTTATTTATTAACTCAGCCGTTTTGACATCTGCTCAACTTGCCCATTTGACACTCCTAGTAGCGGTGTCCATTTTCTCTTAGTATTTGATTGTTAAATCACAAATGATTATAGCCATTTTCCTGCAGCTTCTTGAGTATTATCCCATTCTGTAGCGACTGGGGCTGTCGAAACTTTGTGAAATAATTAGGTGACTCAGGGTGATATGTTGGATGTATGTGATTCAATAGTTATTTTAACATTTCAACACGTCCCTTCATGTGCAGTTCTAGTTTTCCTTGGTTGACTATTTTGTTGATGAGCGACGATGATAATTGATTCTATGAACTGCCTACTTTGAAGGCATGTTGAATGATGTGAACCATCTCATTTAAAAGTTTTAATGATACAACATTTTGTTTATTTATTTGGGTCTGCAGCAGTTCATGTCCCCATTCTTGCTTTCTCTTTTGGTTGCTAAATTACATTATCACGTGGTGCAACTAAGAACTTAATTAATAATCTGAAATATGAAGATATTCCTAAATATATGTTATACATTTGTGTGTACATAAAGGATGAAAATGAACTTTTTTTTCCGTAAAAGTACTCTTTTCTTATGTTGTCGTATTCAATGTGCTGGTTTTTTCAGTTACTGCTTAACAAGATACAACTTTTTGAAATGATGGCATACTTCTAAGTAGAAACAATCCTAGTGGATTTTATTCACGTTTGTTAGTCATGTATGAATCAACTCTTATTGATATTTGCAGTTCTACGGAGCTTCTCATAGTGAGATACTTGTGATGATAAATAGCAATCAGAGATGAAAAGGACACCTGAATCAGGAAAACCACTAGCCGAGAGCCGTATTGAGGCTGAGGTGACAAATATTTACCCAACCTTTAAAAAAGAGGTGGGAACTATATCCGATGTCCATGACTTTCTGGAGATGGACTTCACTGTTCCTCTTCAAACATGGAAAGGAAACCACTCATATCAGGAGCAAGAGGAACTTATGCCTAATGCTGGTACAATCAAGCGATGTGATGACTCACTTGAAGATAGTGGCTTTATGACATTCTATGGAGCAAGTCATCCTCCAGAACCTGTTGATACCGACCTAATGAAACCAGTCTATGTACCAATTGGTCCTAATAAAGTAGACGGTAAATGCCTATTGAAAAACATGTCTCTGAAGGGTTCTTCCTTGGATGATATTTCAATTGAGGTTCTTAACATGAAACCTAGTTCATTTCTTCTTTCACCTGCAGAGAGATGGGCTGAAAATCCAAATGATCTTGGTGTAGTATCCTCTCCATTTATGGTTCCTCATCCATCTCAAAATATGTTAGCAAGTCTACCCCCTGATTCTGAAGAAAAAGAATGTCTTTGGGATGCATCATTATCACCAAGCAGCAATGTCAGTCCATATAGTAGCATTGATAGTGCTGGTGTTGGCACAGCTATGAGCATTCCTAACAGCTGCACAAGAACATATAGGAGTGATCGGTTGCTGAGTGAAAGCTTGCTTATTATGGATGGAAACTGTGAGGGCATTAAACTGATTATTCAAGGGGATTCACTAGAAAGTGCTAAAACTAGCTTTAGCAGGGAAAGTGATAGCAGTGAACTTAGTGATGATAGTAACTGGAGTAACATTACTGGCAGTGCCAATAAGCCGCACAAAGGGAATGATCCCAGATGCAAGGCTATTCTTGCAATACGGGCACGTGATGGTATATTAGGCATGAGTCACTTTAGGTTAGTGAAAAGACTTGGTTGTGGTGACATTGGCACTGTTTATCTTTCAGAGCTAAATGGGACTTGCTGCGATTTTGCAATGAAAGTGATGGATAAGGCATCGCTTGCAAGTAGGAAAAAATTAACCCGTTCTCGGACAGAAAAAGAAATCCTTCAGCTGTTAGATCACCCATTCTTACCAACCTTGTATACTCATTTTGAAACTGACAGATTTTCATGTTTAATCATGGAATATTGCCCAGGAGGAGATCTACATACTCTACGACAAAGACAGCCTGGGAAGCATTTTTCAGAATACTCTGCAAGGTACAGTTCTTGTTCCATTCTTCTCTCTTATATGCAACAAAAGATAAAACGTCCTCTAAGCTTGTTTTTGATAAGCTTTTACACCTAAGTTCCAAACATAAGTGTAATCCTCCACTAGTTTGACATTCCTTGTATGGTATAAAGCCCATCTCTCTTGAAACAGAACTTGGTAATTTGTTAGGTATCTGCAATGGAAATAGTTATTCATCTTACTGGCTCATTGATTCACTCTTATCTATTGAAACTCCATAAGCTGGCAATACGCGTGCTTTACTGGGAAAGGACTGTTTTGACAGTTTGTTTCTCTAATTGCTTTGCGTGCTAGTACCGGTAGAGGAGATTGATTGTTTCTTAATGATTATTACCCAATTTCTGTTTAGTGCCAAATGGTAAATGCTCATAATGTGTTAAGATCCTCAAGCTATGTATCATTTTGAGAAAATAGAGATTTTCTGAATATTTCATGATTTTAAGGCTCCTGCTTGTTCACAGCTCATGATGTCTTGTTCTCATAATATGTACTTTTCTTTGTGTCTTCTGGTTCTTAGTTTTCATCCAAATATTATTCTTGGTTAGACATCCATATTTTTAATGAACAATTCAGAGATATTACCAAATATGAGAAAATTGTTCAGAAGTTTGCTAATTTCGTAGTGGTGCTTGACCAGTTGATATGTCTGATACTCAGACACTGTTGTGGCTTGGTTTCTATTTATGCCATGAAAATTGAGGCCTTAGTAAATAATATATGCTGAGAGGGAATGCTTCATTTGGTTCAACTTTTCTCCTTGCTGGCAAAGAAAATATATCATTAAGTTAGATGTTTTATTATATTAGGATTTTTATAGTGAAGAAGTTCTTGATCTGTCTTTGCAATTTTTTGATCCTGTTCTTATTCATTTTTTTTTTTGTTTTTCCTTAATAATTGTGGAGTCTGGGCCAGCTTGCATGCACCTCAGCTAATTCCATGAGCTACCCGCTACCTTTCACTAATTCAAATATGGGTGACACAGAATACAAAGGCTTGGACTGATGTGAAGAAATCATCTTTTGTTTTTGATCTTATTATTTTTCATTTTCCTTTTTTCCTGTCACCAATTATTGACCAGAGAAGATGGATAATTATACCAACATATTATATGGGTAGGATATGAAACTGGAACAATACCAAGAAAATTATAATGGATCCTATGCAAGAATGACACGTGTAAATCATTAAATGATCTACATTTTATGAACTAGTTGGGATTGTTGGTGCACCTACATTTTTCTGATGTTTGCCTGGAGCATTTTGGTTTGTTCAGTATTTTTACATTAGGGTCAAAATGTAGAGAACCTCTTCAATTACAGAATTCCTAATTTGTCTTAAAAGACAAAATTCGTGAGTATTGGAAAGGTATGGGTACAAATGGAGTGAAACAAATGTTGAGGAATTGTGTAGTCGACCCTAACTAGTTCTGTATAGATACATAGCTACTGTTGTATGGGCAGGATGTAAAGCTCAATCCAGGAATATGATTAGACATTATATGCTAGCTGTGTTTTCCTTTTCTTTTGGTTTTCGTTGGGGCTTTGGAGAATCTTGGCCCTTTTTGTTTATCTTGAGCTGTGGAGTTCCTTAGTCAGAGTTTAATTAGCCTGTTTATGCAACAGGTTTTATGCTGCAGAAGTTTTATTGGCTCTCGAATATCTTCACATGCTAGGTGTACTTTACCGAGACTTAAAGCCTGAAAATGTTCTAGTGCGTGATGATGGCCACATCATGCTTTCGGATTTTGATCTATCCCTGAAATGTTCAGTTTCACCTATGGTCATAAGGACATCATCTAATGATCCCTCTAAACGAGGAGCTGCATTATGTGTGCAGCCAGCCTGTATTGCTCCCACATCTACATGCATTCAGCCAACATGTTTCCTCCCCCGAATATTTTCTCAAAAGAGCAAAAAGATATCACAAAAGCCTCGAACTGAGCCTGGTTTTCCTACTAATGCTATGCCTGAGCTAGTTGCAGAACCTACTGCAGCACGGTCAATGTCATTTGTTGGGACTCATGAATACTTAGCCCCTGAAATTATCAAGGGAGAAGGCCATGGCAATGCAGTTGATTGGTGGACATTTGGCATATTTCTGTATGAATTACTATATGGTAAAACCCCATTCAAGGGATCAGGAAACAGGGCAACTATTTTCAATGTAGTGGGACAACAGCTCAAGTTTCCAGATTCTCCTGCAACGAGTAATGCCAGCCGCAATCTTATTCAAGGATTGCTCATTAAAGAGCCTCAACACCGTCTCGGGGTGAAAAGAGGAGCAAGTGAGTTAAAGCAACACCCTTTCTTTGAAGGTGTTAATTGGGCACTGATTCGTTCCAGTACCCCACCTGAAGTGCCAAGACAGGTTAAAGTAGAGCTTCCACGCAAGTTTAAGCAAGTGAACCCTGTTGAAGTTTGCAGTAAAAGAAATGCAGGAACAAATGTGAACTCTGGGGGTAATAATTATCTTGACATTGAGTTCTTTTAGTCTAGGAATATATAATTATATAGGATTCTTGTCTACAATTTTATCAGCTTCCTTTAAGCAAACTCCATCCTAATAGTACTATAATATTCCCTTACCTTAATAGGACTACAATTTCTGTAGTTATTATATTTTACTATAAATACATAATTACCATAGTTATATTATCCCCTCAAGTTGGAGCATGAGAATCCCGAACACCCAACTTCTGAAATAAGTGTTCATACTGTGACTTGCCCAACACCTTCGTAAAAATATCAGCTAACTGCTCATGCATTGGAAAGTAGATCAGAGAGATACTACCAAATTGCAACTCATCCCCAACATAATTAAAATCCACTTCAATGTGTTCGGTTCGTTCATGAAAAGCCAAATTTTACGCAATATATAATTCCACTTAGCTGTCAGAATACATCCTAACTAGACGGTGATACACGCCTTAACTAGTCAAAATACCCTTTAAGCATTTCATTTCCACATGGTCATCGCCGTCACTGATATTCCACCTCTGCTGAAGAGCAGGACGAAATGAGTTGGTTTTTAGTATTCCAAGACACCAGTGTATTTTCAAGTGTAATGAACTACCTGATGAGAGATCTTCATGTTAGTAGGCATCGTGCCCGGTTTGAGTCACATCGTGCCTAGTTTGAGTCACATCATCCACAACTTCAACTCCTTTTCTCATTCTCCTTGCCAAGCTTTCTACGTGTGACATGAAGTAAATTATGATAATGTAACTGTCCTCCTAGTCGTGTTGTGAACTTTACCATTTTTAAGCCTCTTCAATTTATAACTTGCGTGGATAAATGACACGATTTTCGAGGTGATCAAATGAGTTTAAGAGAAGATACTTAATTTTGTGAGTATAAGTGAGATATGCATAGCGATTCTTTATATCATGGCACCTTAGTTTTTTTTTAGACATGTTCAAGGATAAACGTTATTTTAACTGAAGGAGAATGTAATATTTCTATTTTTTAATGAAGAATTAGTTTGTGCTTAACCAAGATGTGCAGAATGAAAAAAAGAACAGAATGCAGATAAAGAAAAGAAAAGAAAGAGAGGAAAAGAGAAGAGAAAAATAAGAGTATTCATCTCACACTATGAAGATAATGATTCTCATCTTTTCAATGAAATTTTTATGTAATTATGGGTAGATTTTTAGGATAGAAACATGAAGAAATTATGCTAAGTTAACAAAATATAGTCTTAGGGTTCTTAGAATAAAATCTTGATTTGGGGGGTCGAATATCGACCCATTTTAGCTAAAATTCGACATGCAAGTTTGTTATAAGGCTCATCCATATACCTTCTTGTAGCTATTTTTGCTCCAATTTAGCTCGAATTAGTTGGCTTTGCATTCCAGTCCATCCTATGAGTCTTTTCTTATTGTTTCGAGCCCAAAATGAAATTAATCATGTCTAACAGCTCATCACAACATATCATCAATAAACACAAGGATAATAATAAGATTATACTCAGAAAGTAGCTAAAATATTGTGTTTGAATCCGTAAATAAACCTAGATCAATATTCTATCCATCCGGATGCAACAAAGAGAATCGTAATTTGAGTTAGCACTATTGGTGGTGTAGAAGGAAGCTGGATATTGCAGAGTTTGTATCTATGTGCTTGAACTATCAGCAGGTGGAGTATGAGGACCAGAGGCCAGGTGGTTTGACTTAGAAGCTATCCATTCCTGAGTAGAAATGAGAGCAAATAACAATGGACTTTGAGGTAGGCTTTCCAAGTACTTTTTGAAGATTTGATATTGTTTGACTCATCATTGATAGATTGACTAAATCTTCTCACTTCAAGCCAATTTAGACTACGTAAAGTTCAGAGAGATTGACTCAGATATACATTCGAGAGATTATCCATTTGAATGGGGTGTTGGTTTCCATCATTTCAGATAATGGTACTCAATTCACATCACATTTAAGGAGGTTGATTTAAGAGAGTTGGGTACTTGAGTTGAGATTAGCATAACTTTTTGTCCGCATACTAATAGTCGGTCTGAGAGGACTATTTAGATTTTTGAGGGCATGCTTTAGGCATGTGTGATTGATTTCGGAGATCAGTGGGACCAGTTTTTGGCTTTGGCTGAGTTTGCGTATAATGATTGCAACTATTCAATAATTTAGATGGCACCATTTGAAGCATTCTATGGTAGGAGGTAGTAGTCTCTGATGGGTGAGTTTGATGATTTTGAGGTTCGACCTTGAGGCACCGACTTGTTATGTGATTTCATGGATAGAGTCATGGTAGAGTTTGGGTGATCTAGAAGAGCTTGGTACTACCCATAGTAGGCATAAGAGTTGCGCCGATAGGTAGTGTGTTCCTTAAAATTTATGGTTTGAGATCAAGTATTCATGCAGGTGTTTCCCATGAAGGGCATGATGAGATTAGGGAGGAAATGCAAGCTTAGACCTAGATTTATCAGACCTTTCGAGATTTTACGATGCATTGGAGAGGTGGTTTATGAGTTAGCCTTACCTTCAACTCTTTCGGATGTTCACCTTGTTTTCCATGATTTCATATTGAAACTATATGAATTGAATGAGTCTCACTTGTTTCGATGGAATTCAGTTCATCTTGATAAGCCATATGCTTTTGAAGAGGAGCCTTTGGCTATTCTAGACAAGAAGGTTAGGAAGTTGAGGTTATATTCCTTCTGTTAAGGTTCAATGGAGGCATCTTCTGATCGAGGAGGCTACTTAGGAGGCCGAGCTTGACATGCAGACTAAATGTCCTCACTTATTTAGCCTTCAGGTACTTCATTTTCTTTACCTTTCGAGGATGAAAGTTCTTTTAGTTGTGGATTTTGTAATGACCCTCATGGTCATTTACTTGCTTTTGCATGTTTTTACTATTTTTCCCTTCCCATAACTTTTGTGATATATTTGTAGTTTTTTGGGATGGGTGGCTTGGTTCCCAAGGTGTTCGGGAGAGTTTTGGTTGAGTTTTCCCTAGTTTGGAGATGTTGTTTTGAAAGGGTTGACTTCAATCAATATTATCGGTAAATGGGCTTGGATGAGATTTCTTCATTGCCGTTGGCTCCAAAATATTGATTTTGGTCTAGTAGGACCTTTGGTTTGGGTCTTGAGGTCTGTAATTTGATTTTGCAGTGCTTGTTTTTTTGTTATTTTAGTTAAAGTGTTAACTTTAGTCAATATTTCATCAAAAATAACTTAGGATGGTTGTTTCGTCAATTTTGTTGAGTTCAAAATATCGTTTCTAGTTAGGTCGCATGACAATTTGTGTTCCATGACTCAAAATTAATCCCAAGGGTTTGTTCAAGGATTTCCTAAATTAGTTGAAGCTGTTCATGTAGATGGTCTTGTGGATCCACTCCAACGGAGATCTAGATTCACCAGTGAAAGCTGATGATGTCAGTGGCCGCTACTGCTTCGGAGCTTGGGTGCTCAAGCGGGGATGCACCTGCAGGATCGTGGCCGCTCTTGTAGGTGGATGA
Source organism: Solanum acaule (assembly GCA_036250505.1). Taxonomy (NCBI): domain Eukaryota; kingdom Viridiplantae; phylum Streptophyta; class Magnoliopsida; order Solanales; family Solanaceae; genus Solanum; species Solanum acaule. The sequence continues at coordinate 5,919 of JAJOOR010025202.1, read as the reverse complement.
AGTTAATGGCTTCCACTCCTGCGGGGACTTCTTCTCACCCGCGCCATTGCACCTGCGATGAATGTCCACCAAATAACAATTGCAAAGTGTTTTAAAGCTTCTTTATCTTTCATTTTCTAAGTCTTAGAAGACTTATTTCCTCCATTGTTGAAGCTCAGCTAGAGAATATTTTCACCATTTCTTGATCATTTAAGTTTATTTTGAGGTAAAACTTCTCCCAATCTCTTTTATTATTCGTCTAAGCTTTAAATTCACGTTTCATCCTTGAATTGGACCTTTCATTTCATGATTCTTTCAATCTTTAAATTGAGATTTTTGGACTATTTAAGGTTCAAAATTACTCGTCTTTGCTCAATTTTAAAGCATGGAATACTTAACCCGAGGGGAGCATGATTGTGGATTAATCTGTTTCATCGATGGGTCTAAGGGTCAACTTTTGACATCTAAATTTCATTTTATCAATATGAGTATCGTTAGCCCCATATTGACTTTTAAAATGTGTTTTTGATAGAGTGACAATGATCTAAGGCTCTTCAAAATAAAAAAGCTTCTGAGTGATGGTTCGTGTTTGGAGTTCGACTTTGAGATAGGTTACAACTAATCCTTTTTAGACTTATCTTGGTTATATTCTTTATTTTATAAATTCCATGATCATTAGGGTTGATTATAGGGTAAGATTAGGCTTAAATGATTCTTATATATGAATTGAACATTTTCGGGACTTTAGAATTGTGCTTTTCCCTTATGCCTTGATGAGTCGGGGATTTCAACTCATTTAGGGCTAAATATAAAGAGTTTTAGTGTCCTCATTGCCTATTTTATGCTGTAAACTGATGTTAAAGTGCTAATTTGCAGCTATGAAGGCAAAAGAGCAAGGCAAGGACATTACCGGGGGAAAATGAGCGGAAAAGCTAAAAAAGTTGAAGACAAGCAAGGCTGATGATCGCAAAGCCGAGTGTCAGCTCGCCAAAAGTTACAGCAAGCCAGCCCAGGGACAAATCCAACTCAGTGATAGAAGGACAATTTGGCAATTCACCGACTTGATCGACGATGGAGACTTAGCTCACGCAAAGTTACAGAATGATTGGTGAAAAGGCAAACTAAAAAGGCGATATGAAGGAAGACTTGGCACATCGCCGAACATGTTGGCGAGCCCGACCTGGATCACCTAAAGTCACAACAAGGGAGTGATGAAAAGTCAAGCCAAGAAGGCGATGGAAAGAGACAGTGAGGGAAACTCGGGGGATAGATTGCCAGTCTCCGTATCTGAACCGGAGGACGACCAAACATTACATACGAGGAGAGTGGAGCTGCGCTCTAAGTCACTCTATGATCCGGCCAGGATCCCGGTGCCTCCTACACCTCCTCCACCTCCAGCACAGACGGTCGAGCAAGTATCTCCGATGCCACCAGTTCAAGCATGCCCTCCTCGGTCGTTGAACAAACTTAAGGCTGTGGGATTATAGACCATCCTTGAGGAGAAGATTTTGTCTATAGACGGAGTAGTAGACAGGTACCCGGAGGTATGGAACACTATCAAGTTCCACAAATTTGAGATCCTTATCTAGCCCCGAGGCTCATACATTTCTTCTTGGGTTCGTGAATTCTATGCAGAGTACGGGAAGTTGGTGCCTAAGGGAAATAAGAAGGACAATTCGTTCGCACCGGTGGACCATGTAGTGGTGCGGGTAAGAAAGGTGAAGTGCAGCAACACCGATATAAATGAGGTGCTAGGGTATATGATGAATGTAATCCAATTCTTGGTGGATCGGATGCAGACGAATAACCTGGATGACTTGAAGGGTTGGTTTGCTCCTCTGATCATTGACATCAGACCGCCATGGATTGAGGCAGGAGTTCTGATAGAGAAGAAGGATTTGAATGTGGCTGCCAGGTTTTGGTTCGGGTTTATCAGCAGCTCTTTGATTCCCTCACAAAATGAGTCTATACTCAGGCAATCGAAGGCTGCATTGTTGGGAAGCATCATGGACTGGGATAGGCTAAATCTCGGCCTGATTATCGAGCAGGAGATGGCCATGAGGACCATTTCTCATTTTTCGGATCTGATTGTAACAATGGAGAAGTAGGAAGACTTTGGCGATTCATAATAGAAGGGGTATCTAGAATATCTATGTCCCAGGACGGACATAAAAGATGAATAATGAAAGATGAGGAAGAGTATACTCTGTAGTGAGATAGCAGTTCTCCTAATCGACTACTTATTATGATAATGAACATACCAAACAGAGTCAGACTTCTCTCCCGTTCCTGGTGTTGATCACAGAGCTGTGCCGGCGTGGTCAGGTGCCGTTAGTGGAGAAGACGGATGTGTAAGTAACTCCCACTTCCTCTACTGACATCCGGATGATCGAGGACGAGTACACTAGGGACGAGGCTGAGAGGAGGAGAGCTGCGTCAGTGGGCACTTCCCCGACTGTTGATGTAGAGACGCTCGATCCAGACACAGTCTCTTCTACTCAGGCCGGTATGCCTTCAGAATCCCTGCCACCTCTAACTTTGTCCCTTATAGTTCTGCTGCTGCTCCTCCCTCTACTGTTGCTACTTCTCGGCCCCCATTGACCCAAGATATGTTGTTCAAGATGGGTCATCTTGCCCAATCTGCTGATGTGCGTGCCTCCCGAGTAGAGGCTTCTGTTGCTGGGATGATTGAGACTTGAGAGGGCCATTGTTGTTGTATTAGCTCCTATCCGGGCTGAGTTGAGAGAGAACCAGAACTGATTACTACCCATGGCTTCGCATTGGATGCCCTCACGATGAGAGTGGAAGAATCTGAGCAGGGTAGGAGTCAATCTGATGATGTGACGGCCTTGAGAGATGATATTACTGGCCTGAGACGTGATATGGATGAGCTCAAATCCACAGATCTGTCTACGTTCTTTGACATGATGGACCTTCCCGAGGTCACGAGCACATAGTTACAATCCATTTCCCTCCGGCTACTGTGATCGGATATGCTACTATGGCTGACGATGATGCCGAGTCAGATGCTCTTGAGACTGATGATGAGGAGCTTGGTACATGAGATGTAGCAGTGTATGATGATATGGAGGACCTCGAGGGCACAATGATGCATACAACTGTGTGGGAGTCTCTTCGGGATACATCTATGGTGGGCTCTAGTGGAGCAAATAATGGAGCTGAGCCGGGCACTGATGCCCAGACCGAAGGAGTCACAGATATGCAGAGTTCACCTCAGGCTGAGCCTGACTGGGGGATTTTGACTCTCTTTCAACTTTATTTTAAGACTTTTTAGTTCATTCACATTTGAGGCAATTGCTAGTTTTGTTTGGCGGGATGAGGTATATTCATACCTGCCTCTTTTGGGCTGTTTTTATGGATAATTTTTTTTGTGAATGCTTGATTTTGTTTGTGTCTATTGGTTTTTGATCCATTGGTTTTTAAGGTGAATGTTGGTTTTGACCCAAATTAAAAATTTGTCACCTCTTGATGTTTGTGAATGTGGCTGTTCTCTTGCAAATTTGAATGTCGGTTGCGATCAATACTGATGACTTGAATAGTGCTCTTGATTGAACGATATGTGTGTGCGATTCCAATGAGGCAAATTTGAGTTGCATAAATCATATGTGAACTCTTAGCATCTTATTGTGACTGGCCGGTTGTTGAAATGAATCTTGTGATGATCGTTGCACACGAGCTAAAATTTTACAGTCTTGTTTGATGATTGTGTTGAATTCCATGTGTGGTGAGGTTATCTTGAAATGTGTGTGTGATAATACTTAGAACTTGCCCCGTTTGTCCAATCGACTAATGTAGGTGAATGATAGAGATGATCTTAGGCACAATTTGTGGAGAGTGAACCAAAATTGCTATTATACCACTTTGTGACCACCTTGTGAGAGTGTGAACCTTGCTTGGCACCGTTTGAGCCTATCCTTTCCTTTGGATGAAACTTAAGCACATTTGGCCTTTTCCCTTCACACCTAAAATATTCATGAAGTATTGGTCCTTTTGAATAGCCAACTTAGGCTAAAGGGTGTGGTAAAAAAGGGAGGAGAGTCAAGAAGTTTGAGAAATTTGCCCTTGAAGAATCATGTTGAAAAAAATGGAACCCCTCCATATAAAAAGAGAGAGAAGAAAAGCGAAAGAAGAAAAAAATATCAAAAAAGGAAAGAATTGTTGAAATAAAGTTTGTACAATGGATAAAAGAAATGGGGTATCCAATGAGTCATGCTTAAAAGAACATAGGCTGGATTGTGAAAATAAAAAAGAGTGAAAGAAAAGGAGAAAAAGTGAAATGCAGGCCATGCTTCATGAAGGTAGAAGTCACTAAGCCAAAATGATCATACCTTTACCCTCAGCCTCGTTACAAGCCTTGAAAGACCTTTGTGATCTTAATTGAGCTTAATGTCATGTTGATTGGAAAATACAGGCAAATCTATGGGGAAAATCATACATGTGTTTATCTTTGAGAGTGTGCGAGTTGCTTTTATTTCCTAAATTCTGAAATTTTGATTATCTTTGTGTGAGCATGGAATCATTCTTGATGTGAGGGCATTCAAATGCTCTTGTTGAGCTTGAGTTTGCATTTGAAGCAAGCATTGTGAGCTTGAGTTCTATTTCATGATGGATAATCAAAGTTTGAAACTTGTAGTGCACAATTGAACATTGCATGGGTAGATTGAACCTCATGTTCTTTCATGTTGAGTCTTGAGTAGCACTAATTGTAGACATCTTTGTTGAATTTATTGATCTTGTGTTTTACATTAGGACAAGCAAAAGTCTAAGTTGGGGGTGTTGATGAGTCGGGGATTTCGACTAATTTAGGGCTTCATATAAAGAGTTTTAGTGTCCTCAATTCCTATTTTATGCTCTAAACTGATGTTAAAGTGCTAATTTGCAGCTATGAAGGCAAAAGAGCAAGACAAGGACATTAGCGGACAAAAAAGAGCGGAAAAGCTGAAAAAGTTGAAGACAAGCAAGGCTGATGATCGCCAAGACCACTCGGTGACTCGCAGAGTGGCTCTTTAGCTCACCAAAAGTTACAATAGGCCAGCCCAGGGACAAAGCCAACTCGACGATAGAAAGGACAATTTGGCGATTCACCGACTGGATCTGCGATGGAGAATTAGCTCACCCAAAGTTACAGAATGATTGGTGAAAAGACAAACTAAAAAGGCGAGATGAAGAAAGACTTGGCACATCGGCGAACAGGTCGGCGAGCCCGACCTAGATCGCCTGAAGTCACATCAAGGGAGTGATGAAAAGTCAAGCCAAGAATACGATGGAAAGGGACATTTTTACCAAGTTAGAGTGCCGAGGAAGTGTAGTATTGATTTTATTATGGAACTTGGGTTTTATGTAACAATGTGTTGTCACGCCCCAATCTAGGGGAGGCACGACTAACACTCGACACCTTATTCGAAAAAATTAGCCCATGAAACATACTAGCTAACTAAACTATGGGTCCGAAAATTTGGGAAACACAACATCTGAACTGTTAAGACTGAACCATTAAGGTCACGACTTGAATAACAATAAGTCATAAATTAAGGTAGACAAGCCAAAGTAATGAAGCATTGGATGGCCGGTGAGGGCGTAATTGAAGAAATACATACATACATACACACACGCGCGCGCGCACACACACACACACTCACAAACACAAACACACACACACACACACATATATGTACATACCAAACATATGGTTTGGAGGCTATAAGCTGCAGAAAGAAACCCAAACTATTGTGTCCCCAATATCCTCTAAGAGTGTTATAAGCACTAATCGTGTAACGACCCGGAAAATGATAGAGTGAAACTAGAGCCTCACATGTGAGTTTGGAGTCGAGAACTTAATGAAATGGTTATAATTGAATTTGACCCAAAAAGTTCTTAAAATGTGCTTCGGAAACTTGTTTAGCTGTATATAAAAAGATC
>JAJOOR010025201.1:0-14475 GCA_036250505.1 Solanum acaule | reverse complement strand
AACCCCCTTCAAAAAGAAAAAAATATAAGTTTGTTTTTAAAAAATATTTTCAACTTCAAATTTTTATTTTTTCATCCCGATCCTCGATCACCCACCCCCCTCTCCGGTCACCCCCCCTCCCCAAAAAAATTGAGTTTGTTTTTGAAAAATATTTACAACTTCAAAATTTCATTTTTTCATTCGTAAATCAAACACTAAAAATCTTTTTCAGAAAATATTTTTTACTTACCAACCAAACATGAGAAAATAAGTCAAAAATCAACTTATTTTCCAGGAAAACATTTTCTAGAAAAATATTTTCCTTCATACCAAACACACCCCAAGTGTGTCGTCATTTTACATTGAGGGGATAGTTTAATTTTCATGGCCTATATAAAAAGATCCTATAGAGAATATAAGGTATCAGAAAATTTCAAGAAGCATTATTTTACTCTCTTTCTTCTTCCTTTAACATTTTTTATGGAAAGAAGTCTTGAAACCTCCCCCTTAATTCCCACTTTTATTATTTCCTTTTTGCTTAAAAGATCATATTCTTGTATAGGATCATCATATTAACACTTTAGCTTAAAGTGAATAAATTTGATTTGACCTGACCTGATCCACTTGCCTTTAAAATCTCTTTTCACCAACTTTATAGTTTTTCGGTAAATAAAGGCTATAGAAATATAGTATATGGGATGCACATATATGCTAAACTTAAATTTGCATTAGCTATATATTCAGATAGTGTTAAATGTGCAAATCTAAATATAGTTATATCATATTTTGAGTATAAATTATATTAGTAGTAGTTTATATCATATTCATTATATTTAGATAGTGTTAAATATACAAATCTAATATATATAGTATACTATGTTCTGTATATATTATATTAACAGAAAATATAAGGATGACGTGGAGAATTTTCAAAAAAATAAGAAAAACTTCTTGTTTGATAATGTGCTTCCTTAGTAGTAATAGATACCATAAAACTTCACTAAATTAATATTTGGAAATTAATAATCTCTTTAATTGAGATAATATTTTTCTCCGATTTCGACTTGAGACAATGAAAAAAATTACTCATTTCGATAAGATAATAAAATAATATATTTTTTAGAAGACCCACTTTATAAATATATAGTCCCAATTATAAAATAATAATTCTTTAAAAGTACAAATATATCTAAGACAACATAGTGAAATATGACTTTATTGTGTTTTGTTTTTTATGGAAATTTAAATCTAGTAGAAGCTCACCTCTAACTTTTCTTATTGCATCCAAGAGTTTCGGTGTTGTCTTTTCAAAATGAGTCATAAAATTATGAGTTCTAGATGCGATAAATATTCCTTACACGTAAGTGGTTCCACAGGTAAAAAAAATATTACAATGAATCATACACATATATTGTACTTTATGTATGATAACTTTTTTTTTTGTGAATTCAACAAATATGATACATAATTTAGTAACATACAAATTTTGATGTATTCATTGTACTTTATGTATAATAAATTTATTTATTTTATATGAATTCAATAAATATTATGCATAAATTAGTAAGATATCATGAATTTGATGTAATCAAAATTGACCTTTATTGAATCTCAAGACTCTTTAAATCAATAAATATTAATTTATCGATTATATAATACCTCTACAAAATAATAATATTTTATGGTTCCACCTATATTAATTTAGTGAGGTTTTATTGTAGTAATATTATTACCGGAATGGAAAATTTGTAAATACTAATTAAATTTTCTAAAAATTCCTCGTATACCGTTGTATGACCTATTATATTTATAGTCTGTTTAGCATTGTTGTTGGGTGTTCAAAAACACTTATTTTGATGAAAAACACTTTTTTTCAAAAATTAGGTGTTTGGCAAATTAGTAGAACTGCTTTTAAATGGAAGCAGGAGCCGTTTTTCTATTGTTGGAAAGAAACTAGAAATATTTGCTTCTTAAAAAAAGCAGAAACAAAAATTTATTTTTTCAAGACGAAAATATCCCTACCATATAGTGGCGGATCCAGGATTTCCATTAAGGGGGTTCCAAAAAAAAAAGAGTAGTTCTTAAGATTTGGGGTTTGAACCACCAAGCCAACCTCTAATATTATATTCAAGAGGTTCAAAATCAATATATAAGCATAAAAATTCTTAAAATATCTTAAATATACAACGTACTTTTTTATCGAGGAGGTTCGGGTGAACCCCCTTGGCAGACTCTAGGTCTACCCCTACTTCCATATATACATATTTACCAATATATCTCTTATTATTTTATTAAGTTTGTTTAAGTTTCATTTAAGAATTTTATATTTTATTTTACGTTTATGTATTATTATTTTATTTATTATATTCCGCATTGTTTTGCAAATTTAGGAAAAAGATAACAACAATATTTTTGCAAGATTAAAAAATGAATTTTTTTAAAAAAAGATTTTAGCCCTAAAAAAAGTATAATATTTATTGAAAATCTGAATATGTACATTTTAATTTAATAAAGATCAAACCAATAATTATCAATTTTTTAAAATGTAAAATCAAATTGATGTTAATTTAATTAATTTTTAATTTGAATCGATTTTTATCAAAACGTAAAAAATAAAAAGTTCAAATAAAGTGCAGACTGAAAAAGTGTTGGTCCGGGTCATGGAAATGATCTTTCACAATCGGGCTTCGGCCCACATTGAAAGGATGTGGGACCAAATCAATATATGGCTCCCTAATCTGCCACGTCTCCCTATTTTATTATTGAATTCATTTACACAAAATAATTATTAATCTTTAAATTATTATTATTTTCTCATTAGATGTGTAAATCTTTTTAAGTTATATTAAATTGGATAGGCTTATTCTAGTTTATTTGCAAGTTGGGTTGCTATACTTTAAGGCCCACATATTTATTTTGATAGAAAAGAAAAGGGAAAATTAGCAATTAAGTTATAATACTTAACATAATTAGTCAAAATAACAACACTTTAAAATATTTATTTAAAATGGCAGAACGATAATATTTTTATAAAATAATATGTGTTCATATTTTAGTATTTTAAATTAATTTTATTTATGGAAAGAGTCCTATATTGGACCAAATTATTTACCAATAATCGTTTAAAGTGAAAAAAAATAAAAAATAAAATCAATACCATTAATCTTTTTTCATCACCATTCACGTTTCTTCTCCAACTTTCACGTTTCTTCCCCACCTTTCACATTTCAAGTTTATATTTCTTCAAGGTGCTAAATTGTTGTTCATCAAGAAATTTTCTTTATTGTTAAACGAAATCTCTTTATTAATTCAAGCAGATTTCTCGGTTGGCAAGGAAATTTTCATTATCCATTTTGATTTTTTTGATTTGATGTTTAAACCACCGATTCTATACATTACCGATTTCCAGTCGAATTTTCCAATTTTTATGTGATTTGTTTAAATATTCATCATATATTTATGATTGTCATTTTTTTTTTTGTTATTTTCTTTTAAATTTTCAGATTTTGTAGATTCTAGAAATTCATATATCTGTTTATTTCGTTTGATATTTAATACATTTTAATATTTGATAATATCGAAATTTATTTTTAGGGTTTTAAATTTTGGGGAAAACATCTGATTGTCTACAATGACTGATTCAATCAGAATTACTAGAGGTATCCCAAATAATATTCAAAATTTTGGGGAATTTTCCTCATTTGATTTGTGTATTACCCAATGGTTGCTCGAAAATGTAGGATTTGCGGCTAGAATGGCACAAGAGAGCTCTTTCAAAAAAAGGAGAGTTTTGTGTTCTGAAACCCCCGATGATCAAGTTAAAGATCGAAGTGATGAAGTATTACTTTATGGCGATGAAGAGGTATTAAATTATTTTGAAATTATTTTTGTATGTTATGTCCATTGTTGATTTTGTGACTGCATGTTTATTGTTGATTTTATAGGATGAATGTACTTTAAACAATATTTGTATTTTTACTGTTTTTGTTTCAAACTCACTATTGTATTCATAATGTGTATAGCTAACAATTTCTGTATATTTTTTAGAAAATGTGATTATTTTTCCCTATATATTGTTGCTCTATTATTCAGATATGATTTGTGTAAATTTTGCAAATACGAAATTTGTAAATTATATAAATTATTTGTGATGACAAATTTTGTATTTTATTAGCCAATGTATTTGTCCCTAACTAGTTGTATACTTATATTAGATAGTTGTATAATATATTATATTTTTTCAGCACCTTTATATATTCCAATTTATTAGATTTATAGTATGAGTTCAGTATGTATTCTATTTTGGTTTCATATTAATTTTTTATCTCATTAATATTCATAAATTAGAATGACATTCAAGTTTTCAGAATGTTTTTCACTTTGTCGTATAGGTAGTTTATCTTATTATATTTTGTTATCTAGAAATAGAATTATATATTAGTATTATACAAGTATGTATTCATTTATTTGAACATGTGCAGACAAGTGAATTTTATGTCAAAAATCACCCTACAAAAGCTCCAGATATCCAATGTGTCTTTAACAATGGCATAAAAACTGACTTCATTAGAAATTTACATGAGAATGTATATAATGTATTTCGCAAGAGCACTTGTTTTGGTAATTACATGCAAATGCATAGATGTTGTGCCACGGACAAATACATAGGTGTTGCAGGGTTTTATAACTCAATTGCAGTTCTCATCGAGCATTTGTCATGAGTGTTAATGGATCTGTGCTTCGTTTCACTTTAAGAGAATTCACTTTGATTAGTGGATTAAACTGTGTTAGCGAGGAAAAAGATTTCAATTTTGATACAAAAGAACCAAATAGGTTGATGAAACAGTATTTTGAGGGTGTTAAGTTGATCTGAAAAGTAGATATAATGGAGAGTTTTGAGGAAAAAGTGTGGGGTGATAACGATCAGGATGGCTTGAAGTTTGCCATCTTATTCTTCATCCAAACAATTATTTTTTTCTGGTGAAAGATTAACCAAAAAAGTTCCTAGATTACATTTTGATCTGGTTGAAAGCGGTATGTACAATCAGTTTCCATGGGGTAAAAATGTGTTCTACTTGTTGATGAAGAGTTTGAGCAAGAAGTTGGATAGTGAAAAACAATTTTACAAAATTAGTGGCATGTCAGTTGTCATTCAAGAATGGTTATATGAGTGCATTTCAAGGATCGACTTCCAAGTTGCTCAAAAGGTTGATGACCACATTTCGAGGTTACTCAACTGGCAGACGGCCAAAGTAAGTACGAGATACAAGAAACTAATGAAGACCATATTCAGTGATGTGAATAACAATGTACTTAATTGATATATGTTTAATAAAAGTCAATTTGTATAGTGTTATTATTGTTTTTAGTATAAATAGTAACACAATCTGTTTGGTTCAGTTTAAATTCAGGAACATTACTCCCAATCAAAGAGAACTTGCAATATTGCAATTGCCATCGGAGGGTATCGAGAATCAAGGTGAAGTTCAGTATGACTAACTAGATGAGGCAATAAGTCATAGTAAAGATTCTGAGAACCTCATCCACAAACAATAAAGATCAAAAGAAAAGGAAAAGTTGGTTCTTCACCATCGCCTGCTAAAAAAAGGACAAAGAAGCAGTTGACTGATTGATCCAAACAGGCAGCACAAAAGTTGGAACCTCGTGTTATTGTTAAATTGCTGGTGAAAAAGGATATTGTATTCAAAAAGGTACCGAAGAAACCTAAGGTTGTTTTAAAGCAGGCTGAATCTGTATCTGCAGATCAAACTAATATAGCATCGAAGGATTCTGACATTCCAAGAGCAAGTAGATCTGAAGTGCAAGTCTGGATGAAAGAGTTGTCTGATTTCAGAAAAGAGGTATCTACCATTTATACATCTTTCTTAGTTTAACACTTCTTAGCATATTGAATTTTTATTAAGCTACAATATTATGTCCTATTTTCAGGTTAAAAAAGAGTTTGTTGACATTCGCAAATTGATCAATAATAACTTCAAGACTGTTCTGACAACCATTAATTCTAAACATACTGAGCAAGAGGTTCGTTATAAACAAACAATATGATGTAATGTATTTCAACTAATCATTTTTTAATGTATTATATTGTAATATTACACAGGTTAGACATTCTGGTGATCCCATTGTCCCCCCAAATTTAAACGATGAATCCATCTACTTCAATTCCTGAATCTCCATCAAATCAAGTGCAGGTAGTTCAACTTGACAAATTGGAATCTGGGAATTTGGAGGTAATTGTAGTTTTTTAGTTAATTGCATCTTTTATTAATTTGGTTCAATATGAATCTATATATTTATCATTTTTTATCAAACTGTATACATGACTATTAATACGGTGTATTTTACACAATTTGAATTTATTAACCTTAAAAAATTTGTATCCATTAACATTTGGTTACATGTTTCTTGTCTTTTTATTTTCCTGTTAAGACTATCAACATTTCAGATGACAGTGATACCAAAAATATTAAGCCTGAGGTAAGTCAAGTTTTATATTGTATTTTCTACTCAATACATATATATTCATTATCCTTTATACCTATTAAGTTTATATTTGTATACATGTATATACTTTCAATGTAGCTGTTTCGATCAAACTGTATCCAACAATCTTAACACGATTTTATGCTTACAATTCCACTCTAATAAGATATAAAATTGTAGCATCATTAACTAAACAATATGCGGTCTATTCCTACATGAACGCCTATTGTCCTCCTTAAACCCACAAGTACCACAAGAATTCTTGCTCTTCTTTCCAGATAGCTCGCTATACGCCTTGTCACGATACTTCTTAGATGGCCTTCTAGGTAGCTTTTTGTGCTTTGGAGGCCGCACTCTGTCATCCTTAATATACTTAGGTACATTCCACTCGTTTTGATTAGGTAAGGGAGTAATTGGAATGTTGTATGTATTCAACAAGTTACTTGGCTTGTACATGTCAGAACAATATGGTCCAACATCAAAATGTTTCTTATTTATAACAGTCCAAGCATGCAAACATGGTATTTCATCCATTTGAAACCTCTTGCAAGTACAAATTTTATTTTTCAAACAGACAATATATGTTCTACCTTCGTGATGAGCACTGTACACATAATTATTTGATGGTACGATCTGCAACAAAAAATATAAATCATCTATGTTATTTAATGTTGATAAACATATAAAATATAAAAACATACCTTCATACGTAATGATGCTTTTTCATTAGAAACAAGCATCTCTTGAGGTTTACCACAAAGTGTGGTGAAAGTATGTGAAGAAGACGTATGGTTTTTGAAATTCCATCTTGCAAACATCTGTCTAACTTCCTCAAAGTGTAGGCATAATGAGGGACTCCATCAAATACCCTCGAAATTGCCTTTATAATACTCTCATTTCGATTGGATACAACACACATGTTGTCTTTAACTCCATGAGCGACTCTAAACTGTTCAAAAAACCAAGTCCAGTATGCATCATTTTCCGAATCAATAATTCCATATGCTAGCGGCAATATATTTCATGTATACAGAACATTAATAAATTTATTACTTCATAAAGAAAAAGAATTTTAAGAATCGAATCAAATTGTATATATTATAAATTGAATACCTGCTCCATCTACAGTACTCGCAGAAACAAATGTACCATTATACGTCCCCCTGAGATGGCTGCCATCAACTACGACAATTGGTATACAATTTTCAAAACTTTTTATGAACGAGAATAGAGAAATAAAAAGATATAGAAATTGATTTTCATCGGTTTCTTCATCCTTATATGTGATCCAGGGTAGGTAGTGTCCAATATGTATAGGTAGCTCCGCAATTTACTATAAGATCCAGATGGTGTCCCCCTTAAGGAAATTACAGCCTTTTTCTTAGCCTTCCATGCCACTGCGTAAGATACATCTACTCCAAGAGCAAGACTAACATTTTGTTGTATATCTTTTGGCGTTAACTTCCTTTTATGATCAACTAATTTGGGTTGTATCATACCTCTAACAAGATTGCTTGTTGCATGTCGCTGATCATACACCTTATCTTTCAATGGACATGTGTGCTCATCTATGAATTTTCTAATTCTAAACATTCCAGATTTATTGATACTTGACGACTTCAACATCCATCCACATTTCTCAGACACACAAACAAGTGTATAACTGTTTGAATATTATACTATCAAAATTAGTATAATACATATTAAATGTTGATATTATGTAAAAAACAAATTGAGAATACAATAATAAAAGAAACCCACAAAATACACATACCATGTTTGACTTGATCTGTCCGTTTTCCATTGGAATCTATGCTCAATCGCGTAATCCGTCATCACAGCTTTTAAAGTCCCCTTGTCCTTATAAACTTGATCTTCCAATACTACCTTATGTTTGTTGTTTGTAATAATGTCGCAATTCATATAATCGCTATTGTTCAGCACACTAAGCACTAATGTATGTGTATCAACTATATCTCTCATTCCAACTCCATCTTCCAAAATATTTCTATCAGTCAATTCACAATCATTCACAAATACAAATACACATTGAGGATACTTTGCTAATTCCTTGTTATCTTTCTTCAAAGACACATACACCCCCACACCCATGTCGTTGTGTATTTCCAAAAGTGCATTACTACCCTCTATTTTATACTTAAGTTTCACACTGTTGAATCTCAAATCAACACAAACTTGCTTAGCAACTTCATCTCATAATTCTCTATATGTCGCATATTCTTTAATCACAATTGCTTCTATAGTGTAATCAACGTAGCAATTATCTTCATTCCACCTCCCAGAATGCATGACTAGCAAACTAATGCTTCCCATGACTACATTAACAAAACATAAAATTGTATCCAATAATCAATTGCATCCTAAAGTAGTAACTAATTACATAAATGTAATGTGCGCTCAAACATCAATAGCTTCAAAAAGAAAAGATATAGAACACGCACTCAATACATAATGATCTGTATTTACATACAACTATTTCAACTTTAATTATATCCAGAATTTACTACAAGGCAATAAATATTGGTATACAATTCTTAATTCATTGTTGCATTTTAATCACTAGTTGAACTTACTGGTATACAAAATAGTGTCTGTATTTAAAAAAAAGAACAAATTCCAAACTAAAAAAACATACAATTTCATCGAGGAACTGATGGGATACGAAAATCTCTAATTGTTACTATTTACATTAAACATAATGGAATACAAAATATTGTATGCATTCAAATAAAAAGAAAACAGATACAAAACTAAAAAGAATCAAAAACTTTTCAATCGTTCTGCATCATAAATTGGATACAAAACATCCAAAAAAAAACTAAAAATATCAAACCATACAAAGATTTCACCGATTCAAAATAATCAACAAAATCACAACGACCTGATATACGAATATATTATCCAAACAAATAAAATAATCAACCAAAACAAAAATACCTAATGTCGAAAATTTTCGAATTCAATGAAACTGACGAAATTATAGTCGTGGATTTGAAAACATCTGTTTCAAGAATATGCCGAATTCAACTCGAAGAAGCTATGAAGATTATCAATTGAGTGATTCGGAAGAAAAAACTATTTTTTGCCAATTTTTTTTTGGAATTCTAAAGAACAGAGGGCAATAAAACTCTCCAAAAAAAGGAGAAAAAATGACTACATCTGCTCTTTCAAAACGTAACTGATTTATATTTAAAATCGTTTTTTCCTTTTTTGAATTTTTTTGTTTCATGTTTTTTCTATTTTGTTATTAAGTATTTGTATTCTTTCAAAGTAATCCAAAATAAAATAAATACATAACTCATCTTTTAACAAATTGAAATATTGTCATTTTTAATAAATAGTGAAACTATTGCTAAAGAGTCCCTCTAAAAAAGAAAGGTCCACTCATTGTGCTTTCCATTCTTTTTCTTGTGTCACCTAATATGTAGACAATTTGCTCTTTGGTTGCATCTACATTTGGGCCCAAACTAACCCACTCTGCAACTCCCTCAATTGAAAATAGAAAAAAGAAAGAGAAATTTTTGTATATAGCAAGAGTTTCGACTAAAAACATAATACATAAACGTGCTCTGTAACTATATATTAACTGACAACTATACTCTTTAACACTGAGTGTGCACAAGTAAATACTTAAACAATTAGAAAATAGAAAAAAGATATAATACAAACTGACCCACTCCGGAACTCCCTCAATTGAAAATAGAAAAAAGAGAATTTTTTTTTGTATATAGCAAGAGTTTCGACTAAAAACATAATTCTGTAACGTGATTTTAGCTGACAACTATACTCTTTAACACTGAGTGTGCACAAGTAAATACTTAAACAAATTGAACAAATAGACACATGCGTCCTATATGACAATTCACATCCTATGTGACATCGTATGTATATTATGTCACATAGAACGTGTGTATCTACTTATTCAATTTTATACAAATTTAAGTATATACTTGTGCACATCCAAAGCTGAAAGGCATAGATACAAGGTGAAGCCAAGTTAAAGTGTTTTATGTCATTATGAAATATTGTGATAGTTTATACATTTATATAATATAACAATAGTTTATTTTTAAATATAGCGAAATACATTAGATTTGTGCGTAAGTGAAATACACATTGACAATACATTGTATTTTTATTATATGACACTTGTATTTTATGAAATACACTCGTACGATCATTATAAACTATCCCAATCTCTATTAAAAATCACTCATATTATTCTATTTTATGAACTACATTTATAATTCAGATTTGAAATAAAGAGATAGGTTTAAATGTAGTTCAGATTTGAAATAAAGAGATAGGTATATTAAACGTATTTTCTACTAGCTCAATCTCTCTCTATGTATCATAATTATTTTCAAATATCACTATTTCAGATAAATATAGAGGCTATATTTGTAATGTCCCATAATTTTTCTAAAAAAGAGATCAGAAATGAGGGTATGTGCCTCCACTTTCACATGAGCCATAATTTGCCTTCAGCTATACCCGATTATAATTTTTTTTAAAAAATAGATAGAATATTTATTGGGTCAATTTTTTTTACCCAAAATAATTAAATTATTATTCATTATGTAAAATGGTCATTCGATCCTATTTATTGCCGGCAAAGTGCATTTTTCAATTTTTATTTTAAGCTTAAATCATTTCTGTGACGGAATATCAATGATAATCCTTCAAACAGTATATATATATATATATTGCTTTTTTAAAAATATTTTTAAAATAAAAATTTGATTTTTGGTGCACCGAAGTTATGAGACTCTTACACCGAACACTGAATCAAACTTTTGAAAAAATAACACCAACACCAAATCGAAAAATCAAAGAACCAAAACCGAAAAACCAAATTAATTCGATTTAATTTGATTTTTTTATTTTTCGGTATATATGTCCACCCCTAATTTCAAATTGATGGGGCTCCATATAGTAAAAACGACATTGCATCGTGTTTGTAGGCATGACATTGACTATTAGGGAATATTTGCAAAACAGGAAAAAAATTATACACACAAAATAAAGTCATGTTTGAAGATCGAAACATGTCTAGTTGGTTATCTTTTTTTAAAAAAATAATAAAAATGGGGTAGGAGAAGGGGAAATGTGGAGGAGTTTATAATGTGTGGAATCGAATCCTCACCAACAAGATGAGGATTCAGATAGCCAATCAACTGATCTACTAAAACTCTCCAATTTCAAATTTAGACCAAAGAATAGATCTTTCATTGGTTATGATTTATGAAATATGATGGTGGTATCTGAGAACATTTTTCATTATCCCATTGCAACATATTTGTATGTAATAGTTCCTAACGAAACTTTTAACGTTGCTACATCTAAAAACGTTGCCCGTAACTCTTATCAATTATTACATAGATTATTTTTTTTAAGTTATCATATCAAATTCGTTATAAAAAGTTACAAATTGATGCATGTCAACTCCTAATAATATAAACTTTTTTTACACATTAACATATAATTTGCATGAACTCTTCATTTTCGATGTTGCATTCATATTGAATTCTCTAAAAATACACTACTTTCAGTTTGGAGAATCTAACATACGCTTACCGATAATTTTAAAAAAGTTCAAACAAGATTGATAAATTAGCATCAAATAAACTTGATACTCATGCCATAAAAAAAAAGAAAAGAAAGAGCTATATATGACTCAAAATTAGAAGAAAGAAAGAGACATTTTTATTTGAGTTTTTCGAAACAAACAAATTTATTCCTGAAACATAGTACACATACATTAATGATTAATGTGGTTTAATAAGAGGACCACATTTTAGAATAAGATTGTTAGAAATGCTAACATCCACATACTTAAAAAGATCTTTTGAATACAATTCTAATTAATTAATCCTTGATAGATATAACTGGATCAAGAGTAATAGGAGCAAGATTAGGTGATTTAACAATATCATTTAAATCATCAATTTGACCTTCCAAATAAGCCTTAAGAAATGCTACCACAATTCCTCCAACAGCTCTTATCATACTGTCCTTAGATCCTTTTCCACTTTTCATCAGAATTCTGATTAAAATTGCCATTATTCCTTCAGCTTCCAGCATATCTGCATGACCGTAATCCTTGGCCAAGAAATAATAACAAGGGGGCTTACTCTCGTTGAAAAACTCCGCATGATTAACTCCATTTGGCGCACCTATATTAGGATCGAAATAATAAAGTGTCATGTAGATGCTAATAAAACAAATCTTGAATGTGATTTAGTCAATACAGTTATGAACCGTCTATTAGCTCCTCTCTAAACGAAACTCCCTAGTCAGGAGCAGAGTCAGGTAGACCAAGGGGTTCATCTAATTACTATTTTAAGTCAATTCTTCTTACTTTTTCATGTTTTGAATTATTTAGTAAAAAATGTAACTCTGGCACTATCTCATAACCATAAAAAGACTTACAAACACAATTATGATAAGAAAATCAGGACAAACAACCTGACTGGAGCAAACAACATGTTGATTGATTTGACAAGCCAGCACCAACAACAGCAACAGGGATTGATTGATTGAAAATATGAGGGATGTATTCGAGAACATAGGGAGGACATAGACAGGACGTGGAGGCTCCTGCTACTGGTTCAATTCCAAGGAGTGCTGAGAATTTTAGAGGCATTGAGCTGTCAAAAGCTACAGCGAATGCCGTATTACCGCCTTTGCTGTGACCGGAGATCGCCACTTTCTCGAGGTCCGGTTGAACTTTCTCCGGCAGTACGGATTCGAGGTTGTTGATTAACCATTCTGCTATTTTCCTTACGTTTTTCACTTCCTGGTTTATAAGAGTAAACTGCTAACATGTAACAAATAAATCTGAGTGACAGAGTCACGATTTTTACTAATCAAAATTAAAATATATAATAAAAACTAGTAGTAAAAGCTAAGACAGGCATAAATAAATAGCGACAATGAAGAATCATATAGCAAACAACACAAATTTTACTAGTTTAACGCCTAAATACGTGCCTTCCTGTAAAATTTCGAAATTACCATTTGTGCAAAATTTCATCAACCAGATACATGTATCTAGCGTTGTAGGTCAGAATTAGGTGAAATTTGTTTTAGATACATTGTAACCAATTGTATTCATATGTATCTGAGATACTCTAACTCTCTCTCTCTATGTATCTGAGATGCATGTATCTAGTGTGATTCACTTCTATTCATATGTATCTGAGATACTCTAACTCTCGCTCGCCTCTCTTCCTATGTATCTGTGTTTCAAAGTGTATCTTATAGCAAACATACATGTATCTAGGTGTATCTGACTTGAAATCTGGTATGAAATTATTAA
The DNA here is from genome assembly GCA_036250505.1 of Solanum acaule. Taxonomy (NCBI): domain Eukaryota; kingdom Viridiplantae; phylum Streptophyta; class Magnoliopsida; order Solanales; family Solanaceae; genus Solanum; species Solanum acaule. The sequence goes on along the minus strand of JAJOOR010025201.1, from coordinate 650 downwards.
TTAGTGAGACAATATGGTAGGAATAATGTTTATGTAATTATAAATAGTTTTTTCTATAACCAACACTAAATATGTTAAAAGTATTTATGATGAAGTTGTGGTAAGTGGTACCTGAGGAGCAACAATGATATATCGATGGGAAGAAATGTGTTGAAGGAGGGATTTGTACCAGCTGGGTTGGAGCATGAAGCCATGGAAAAAGAGTAAAACTGGATAGGATCCTTTCGTTGTTGGTGAAAAAACTAACAATGAACATGGCAATGAAGAAGAGCTCTTAACATTGATAGTGTTAATTGTCTCATTACCTATTTCGAAAATTGATGATGCTCCCATCTTTATGTTTCTCTCTATGCTTGCTTTGCCATGCACCATTGATTTATTTATTAGCAATTGCACTCACACCTTGGACAATGCGTAGACTCTATCTTCTTGAAACGTCACTTGTAAAATTGCACTGAATATATTGTTGTTATTACACTAACACCTTGCGCAATTAATCAATGAGCTTACATGGACCATACATGGACCACCTAGCTGCTAACTTATTGGAGGGGGGGGGGGGGGGGGATAGGTAAACATAACCCAACCCCTTTTGTTGTTATTGCACTAACACCTTGGGAAATTAAGTAATAATGAGCTCACATGTATCA
>JAJOOR010025200.1:0-20711 GCA_036250505.1 Solanum acaule | reverse complement strand
TAGACCCTTCTATATATATATATATATATATATATATATATATATATAAACACATATATGTACTAGTAAAATTACCTGCTCTTCGTGTGGTAATTTAATATCACAGATTTTTTTAAAATAATACTTAAAACCTATCAGTAATTAAAACTAAAACACTATATTATTTTACATACAAGATTACATAGTAACGAACATTAATAATGTAAAGGAAAATGAAAATTATAACATCTTATCATTTAATCCTTAATAACATAAGCATAAATTTATGACTATAAAAAAAATACCAGTATCTACAACATAAGCAATGGTGTCAGTGAGCCACACAATAGGAGCAAAGTACACGAATATTTAATTGTAGAGAAGTGAAGTAAAATAAGAAGAGTAGTAAGTTCAGAATTTTGTTGTTTTAAAAGGAGAGAAAATCCCTCTATTTATAGACAACAAAGGGTAGTATGAACAAATGTTTGGTGTGCCATATCAGAAAGGTCACAACTATTTGGTGAAGTTGCAACCCTTCGGAAAGGTCAACAACTTTTATAAAAGTCAGAACATTTCATAAAAGTTGCAACTCTTCATTGAAGTCGCAAATTTTCATAAAAGTCACAACTTTTCATCAAACTCACCACTTTTCATAAAACTCAGAGCTTTTCATGAAAGGGAATGCTAATTTTGGATATATATATATATCTTATTCTCATATTTCTTCTTTATTTCGTTGTGTTATGCATTATTGTATCTTCCGCTTCTTATGTCTTCGATTTAGGCTTGTCCACTAGGTGGGTTGTAGTGGACACCATCATGGCCCAACTTCGGGTCGTGACAGCCAATAAGCAACGTAAAACTAAACTAGAATATGAGTACTCCTTTCATCCCAACCGAACCGCCTTAACTACAACCTGCATAGAAATCAGCCAAACTTAACAACTTACAAAACACAAATCACAAGGCTTAACAATCAAAGTCCAATAGTCATAGTTCAACAATCAACAAGTATCAAGTTATTCAATCATGAGTACCAAGTATGCCAATCACAAGTATCAAGTATCTCAATCACAAGTATGAAGTAGATCAATCACAAGTATCAAGTTTCTCATGTCTAAATAATCAAACTTTTGCCGGAACCATTTCCCATCGGCATAATATCACTCATGAAACCATTTCATATTCGCACAATATCACTCGTTGGAACCATTAACCATTGCACAATATCACTCGGTGAAATCATTTCGCATCCTCACGATATCACTCACCGGAACAATTTCCTATTGGCTTTATATAATGTCACTTGCCAGAACCATTTCTCATCGGAATAATCACCACATGTCTCATAATAGTGTTTAAAAATCAATGCAAATAGGCAATTTCATACAATAAGGAAGAGACAATAAACTCAAATAATTAAAGTCAACAATGATGACATCAAAACATTTCATCAATCAACAAATTATGATCATCCTCACAGCAATTTACAATACATAACCATCAACACATTAACTTTTTAATTTATTCCCCCTTTTCATTCGTTAACATCAATCAAGTGGAGTAATTGAACTTATCACCTGATTCTCATCACTCCCCAACAAACACATTGAAGGGAAACACAATATTCTACAGGCTTTACACAATCAAATCCAACAAGTAATCACAATAATATTCCAGAAATAACAATACACATATCATATACATTGAAAAATGGGTCAAATCAACTCAAAAACCCAATTCTGAAAAAGTGGTTGGAGTAATAAAATCACTACTTGAATACATTATCCAAGGCATTTTGAACTCATTAATGAAACCATTTCGAAAAATGATTTGAAACCAGGTCACAATCACCATTTTACTTAAAAAATACATGTTCTTGATACCCTTATATTTATCATTTGAGAACCTTGATTTGAACACTTATAATCATAAATAATCATGGGTAAATGAAGATTTAAGATTAGGAATCATTACCCAAATATTTCTTCTCAAAAATCTTGCTCAAATTTCTACACCAAAGCTCTCAAAACTCAAAAAAAGAGAGTGGAGATGGAACACCAAAATTTGGAAACATTTTGTCCAGATGTACTTCGTGAATGCGGAACCCTGCCCACAAATGTAACATTTAATGAACCGACCCTCTGCGAATGCGGCAGGGCTCCCATGAATGTAGAGGTCAACTTCTTGTTCCTCTGTGAATGCGGGAGTACCCTCAACATACCCTTCATGAACGTGGCCACCAGCTCTACGAATGTGAAGGGTTAGACAACATATGTCCAAACCAGTTATCAATAACAACTCCGTAAAGGTGTCGTGATTTGTTTGGAATCATGTACACACAAACCAAATATGGTACTTGACTATACTCGACATTTTGGATACAATAGAACAATCAAAATATTAGTTTGAGGTTTCCTTGACTCGAAACCCATGCAAGTCACCAAATACAAACATAACGCCTGAAATGGGTAAATCTTGGGACTTCTAAATATTGAACGAAGACCTCTTCTAGGCCTGAAATCATCCTTCGAATTCAATGAAATTGTCTGAAATTCTATCCGAGCATTCGAGCCCTTAATGTTGACCAAAGTTGATCCAAAGGCTAAAATATTAAAAACATCCAATTTAGGACCTCAATTCAACGAAAAAAACTTTGAATCTGAAACCAACAACTCTCTTAGACCAATTTCCACATTTCAAGATTAATGAAATAAATGGAATGTCGTTCCGAGACTCAAAACATCAAAAGATACCAAACCATTTTTATCAACTTTAGCCATTCAAAACATAAAAAATTTCACAATTCACAACTTTTAACTTCAAAGCTCGAAACAAATTTCAAAATCTATTCAGAAATGAATTCAGGACAATATTAGGAGGGGTAAATTAGTAATTTATGAAAATATCAAAAAATGACCTTTTCGGTATTTACATTATCAACAACAAAGAAACATGTTCATTCTCAAACATAAAGTAAATGAAAGTACCTGAAGCCTAAAACACTTGGGGATATCTGGTACGCATGCCAGACTCCATCTCCCAAGTCACGACCAACTGAATGGTGCTTTTATTGCACCTTAACTGAATCAATCTCCTTTGTCCTAAGCTTTTAGACTTGCCTATCCAAGATGGTTATAAGCTCCTCCTCAAAAGACAATTCTGAACCCAACACTACCGAATCAAGTGAAAGCGCATAGGACTCATCCCACACGTAATTCTGAAGTATGGAGACATGAAACACAGGATGTGTAACTAATAAGTTAGGTGGAAAATCCAACTTATAGACCACCTCTCTTACTCAACTCAACATCTCAAAAGGTCTCGTGAATCTACCGCTAAGCTTGCCTTTCTTCCCCAACCTCATCACACCTTTCATGGGTAATAGTCGGAGACAAACATGATCACCCTCTATAAACACTAAGGCTTGAACTCTTCGATCTACATAACTCTTATGTTGACCCTGGGATGTCAATTGTCTACCAGAAATCATATAGACCTGCTCCATAGCGTTTACAATAAAGTTGGTATCTAAAGAATCCATCTCTGCCTAATCAAACAAACCGATCAAAGATCTACACCATCCGCCACACAATGCCTTAAAAGGGGTCATCTGAATGCTGTAGTGATAACTTTTGTTGTAAGAAAGCTCTGCTAAGGGAAAATTATTATCCCATCTAGCACCAAAGTCGATCACACATTCTCAGAGCATATCCTCTAACACATGAATAGTCTGCTCGGAATGCCTGTCATTCAAAGGAGGGAATCCCAAAAAAAAAAATTCAAACTAATCTTGTTGTCAATTTACTTTCTTTAGGTTGTTAACATAACCCGAAACCTTTTGGATCAATCGTCTATAAGCATCTCATTTTTTTATCAAAAATCTAATGTGAGGGCACCTATTGGGATGTCCATAAATAAAGTTTTTTTTTTCATCGACCGTCCATTTTTTTTACTTAAGGTAATTACAAAATTTACACACAAAAATGACATTCAATTTAATAAAGCTATAATTAAAGAATATGAAAAAAACTAAAGGGTGTAGCTAAGGTGTGTCCCATAATTTAGAAAAAAGATGTAGACTAACTATATTAAAGTGAAACAAAAAAACATTTTTTTTCTTATTCTGAAAATGCCCATGCAGGTCAACACTTATATAAAAAGATAATGTACACATAATATTATTTACAATCCAATTTATATCACATCAAAATTTTGAAATTTTGAGTATGAATTTATGTGACACAGTTGAAAGATTTAAAATTCACACTTCGTTTGATGATTTTGATTTATTACAAAATTCACACACTTTACACAAGTTTTTGGTTTTCCCGCTATTTTCACGTTTTTCTCTCACACAAAAAAGGCTCATCTAAGTCACGTTTCTTTTGTTGTGTTTCTTTATCTCGTTGTATATATTAGTGTGTCTATGTATCCAATTTCTTTGAACTCATTAATATCTTTTACTCTATTTTAAAAGTTTTAGAAATTCAAAGCTTTCGATTCTTGATTTTTCGACAAAAAAAAGTTTTCTTTAATCAGGCTAGTGTTTGTAAATAGAGTTCAGTCTTGTTGTGATTGCGAATAATGTTTTTAAGATACATTTATGCTTGTGCATTTTGATTGATAACAAAAATGATGTATTTTGACTCAGGTGCAACTGATGATTCAGGGATGACTCCATTTCAAAGAAGAGGATTTGGCAACAATCTTTGAATGATATGGTCAAGATAATAGAAAAGATGAATAAGTTGAGTCAAAGTTGTAATTCTATAGAAGTTAGTTATGGAGGAAAAGAATAAAAGATGGAGCCTTCTAGAGGTGATGAGAGAAATGTGCAAAATAATTGAAAACATGAACTTGTGAGTTCTTCCTGAATAAGACTTCCACCAAAGAAGTATTTGATGATGATGATCCTAATGTTGTTATCACTACAGAGGAGGTTGTTCCGCTGTTGAATGTAACATAAGAGGTTGTTTCTTCTACTTAAAGCATATATAGGACAATGGACAAATCAAAAGAGTTTACTGCTACAACCTCATATTCTAAGTCGAAATTTAAATCTTCAATTGATGCTTTTAAAAAGAATTAGAGAAGAGTCTTGAAGAGTTTAAGTTTCTAATTGATTCAATAAATAATATTGATGATTATGATAAACTCACTCCTCCTGAAGAGAAGAAGCATGTTTTTGTCAAACAAACACTTCTTTTAATATTCTAATTTGAAAATGAGAAACCTCTTCCCCCAGATAAAGAAGAATGGAAAAAGGAAATAACAAAGTGACTGTTAGATGGGGAACCACCATCTTGCTCTAGCTGAACATATTTGGCTCATCTATCCAGTTGGTTCATATGTCCTAACAAGCACTTTTCTTTTTATTTTATGAACTCTGCTCTCCAATATATTTCTCGTTCACTCTTGCATTCTTGAACATATGTGTCATCTGCAAGCTCAAAGAACTTGAGGGAGGTACGGAAGAAAATATTTTGGAACTTCGCCATCGTTCTTGGATGTTGACGGCTTCAGAGTTTCTTATTCTTTTGCAGCCCAGTATTCTCCTATTAATGGAGAAGGAACCGTGTGGGATTTAGTTCCCCAAAGTGCCAAAGAAATAGTGTATCCTCATTATCGTGGACGATTTGAGTGCTTGTGGAACATTATTGGAGATATGACTCTTGAGAGGCTGAGAGAGACCCTATCGGAAAGTAATGGAAGATGCATTATCTCACACCAACCTGGCACCGGAAAAACCCAAATCACCATAGTGTGTCTTCGGTCATTTCTGAAGTTGTTCACACAGTATCAACTTGTCACCATAGCTCCTTCTAATTTGCTTCTTAATTGGGAAGATGAGCTTAAGAATGGGAGGTGGACATCATTCTGCTAGGTAGAAGGGAATATCCACCTCCCATTTCTGGAACTCGTTTTCACAGTTAAGAAGCAAACTGGATGGAGAAATGATTACGGTCCAACACTTTGGAAACATCTTAACAAATGACTTAAGAAAAACTATGGTGAGTTGGGTTTCTCTTATGCCAGGTGGATGTGAGACTATACATCCTTCACATTGATGAGGATGCACTGTCACTTTGACATTTGGGAAAACTAAATCTTACATAGTTCCTTCTCCTTATATAGAGAATCATAAGGAAGACGTAAATATCCAAGAGTAATGGCAACTCTCTGAGATATTTTCTTCCATGCCTTCATCGAGGTTTGCTAGCCTATAAGTGACATATAAGTTCAAGATTTTAAGAATGAACAAAATATAAACTGGAGAGCATGTTTGTTTAATTGGCATCGCAAAGCTATATAGAAAAAACGGCCATAAGTATAGATTTGGTAGAACATGTGTGCAGTAGGAAAAAAGTGTGCTTGAGAGAAAAAAGCTCGTATACTTATAAAATTAGCAAAGAAGCACTTGACCTCCAAAATCACATGTGAACAAACTGAACATATGAGTCCAATTTTCATATTCCGTTTCATTATTTAATAATTCATGTGTTATGTTAAACTTGTATTATTACTTCAATAATTAATAATAATACATCTAGAAGTCGTCCAAATATCATATTTACTATTAAAAGGAACATTTTGATTGGTAGAAGATCAAATATATACTAACTCATAAATCACAAGTATTAAAATCAAAATTTATTACTAAATCAAATAACAAACACACAATCTTATCCTTTATAATTAAGTTTTGAATTATGACATTTTGGTTATAATAGAGTGTCACATTATTGGACACCCACCCCCGCTATTCTCTAGGAGTGAACTGCATAAAGTCATTTTTGTGGAATAACTCACAAATCATATAGGAGATATAAATTGTATTAGGCAAATCCGATGTGACGAACTTGACTATGAAGATGTTGGCAAGTAAAACCGATACATGTCCTACCACCTGCTATATTAATGCAATCACATTTATTACAGTTTCTAAGAAAATTCAAACACCCCTTGTCACTATACGAAGCAAAGTTTTTTTTTCAAAATAATTTCCTTGTTAATTTACTTTCACTAGGTTGTAAACAAACTCGAAACCGTTCGGATCAATGGTCTCTAATCATCTCATTCTTTTTTCATGAAAACCTAATGTAAGAGGCCCATTGGGATGTCCATAATTAAAGTATATTTCTTCATTGACTGTCAATTTTTACTCAATGTAATTAGAACATTTACATAAAGGACACCGACATTCAAAGTAATAAAGCTATAACTAAAGTATATGAACTAAACTAAAGGGCATAGCTAAAGTAGTTCCAACAATTTCGGAAAATTTATACACTAATTAAATTAAATAAAAACAAAAAAAATATTTTTATTGCTTTTTTCGAAAATTTTGATGCACGTCAATTCTTATATAATAAGAGAATGTACACACAATATTATTCCCGATCTAATATTTTGAGTGTGAATTTATGTGACAAAAGTGGATGAATAAATATTCATACTTTACATCACCCTAGTTTGTTGGAAGATTCTAATATGTCACAAAATGCACACTTTCTTTTAAAACAACATTTGGGCTTTTATTAAAATGAAACTCAAAATCATTACAATACTCATATGGGCCTAATGCCCATATAAATTAATGAAAAGCCAAACAAAAGGGTAGCCCATCCGGATGGCCCATGACAAACTCCCAATAACATTTCTTTAATGCTAGGGTTCCCATTTCCTAATCCGCCTCTCTCTTTCAGTGGAACTCACTCAACACCTAAAAAATGTTCCCACTTTGGATCAACAAGAAGTTCCACCTTCTCAAGATATGGATCATCAACATTCAAGGTTATTTTTTTGTGTTTTCCTTTCCACAGCTAACAAGAGTAAGTGTAGTTCATCCTATTTTCTTTATTTTTTTGCTTTTCGTTTAAACTGCCTCTTTTCATCTTGGAGCTAACAAGATATGGTTCTCTTTTATGGTGTGTTTTTTCTCTTCTATGTTTCGTTTTAGATCTTGTCTTCTCAAAGGATACCTCATGTCTAGGTTCATGCTCACCTTTTTTCTCTTCCTCTTCCTTTTCTCCCATCTGGTTCCCCTACTTTTATTTCTGCAGATGGTGTTTGATCGGGGTGCATGGAACGCTTTGCCTTAAGATAAAATGTTCTTGACAATGTAGTGTATGTATCAAAAATACAAATAATACCGAATGATCATATGTAAGCTTACTAAAATAGTTCAATTCTGTGTGAAGCACGGGTAATTTACCTAGTATAATATAATATAATATAATATAATATAAAATAATATAAAATAAAATAATATAATATAATATAATATAATAAAAATTGTGTATTTTGACTCAAGTGTGGAAGATGGATGCATGAGATGACTCTGTTTCAAAGAGGAGAACTAGAAAACAATCATTAAAATATATGGTAGAGATAATTGAAAAAGGGAACAAGTTGAGTCAAAGTGCTAATTCTACGAAGACTAATTATGGAAGGAAAAGAAAAAAGATAGAGCCTTCTGGAGGTGATAAGAGAAATGTGGAAAACAATGGGAGGAGGAAGTCAAGTTTAGGAAATTGTGAGTCCTTCATGAATCAGACTTTCAGCGAGGAACTATCTGATAATGATGGTATCACTGAGGAGGAGAGTGATCTTGATGTTGTTATCATTGCAGAGGAGGACCACGAAGAAGAGAGTGATCTTGATTTGTTATCATTGCGGAGGCTGATCCTATGTTGGATGCAATAGATGAAGTTGTTTCTTCTACCTCAAGCATGTGTAGGAAAGAGGACACATCTAAAGAGCTTGTTGATACGACCTCGTATTATGAGTTGGAATTCGAATCATCAACTAATGCTCTTCAAAAGAATCGGAAGAAAATTCTTGAAGAGTCTAAGCTTCCGAAGTTTATTGTTGATTCAACAAATATATTGATGATTATAATAAACTCTATCTTCTTGAAGAGAAGGGACACGTTTGGGTCAAAGAAACACTTCCTTTAATATACTAATTTGAAGAAGAGGAAACTATTCCCCCTATAAAAGAAGAAAGGGATAAGGATATTGAAGATCTTTTTGTTTAAATAGATATGTTTTATGTGGAATTACATATTGTCCTTTAATCAGCTTTTTCGATGGAGAGTGAACAACTATGTGACTATCAGATGGGTTACCACCATCTTGTTCTAGATGAACAAATTGGACTCATTTGGAGAGAATGTATATCTTCCCTCCTTTTGTAAGTATATGATATTTGTCCTATGAAGCACTAACTAAACAGATGAATCCAAAATTGCATACTTACAAAATTAGGGAAGATGTAGTTGACGTCCAAAATCACATCTGAACAAATTGAACATATGAGTCTGATTTGTTCATCTAGATCAAGGTGGTGGTTCCCCATCTTACGGTCACTTACTTTTTCACTCAGCATCAACAAGTGAATTTGTAAAGCATACTTGTACTTCCGAGATACGCATGTCCATCTCAACAAAAAGAATGTAAATTTCCTTTTCCCATTCTTCTTTGTCCAGAGCTAGAGGATCCTCGTCTTTAAACTTGAATACTCAAGGAAGTGTTTCTTTTATAGGAACCTACAAGTTCCTGGACTGAACTTCTTCCTCTTTTCACCGCAAGAAGGCTCCACCATCCTTATTTTCCTTCCACTATTAACATCTTCCCCAAATGCACATTCGTAGGATAATTAAATTTTTCAATAAAATTCTTCCCATCAACTTCACAGTCCTCTAAGACCCCTCGTCATTACTTAGAAGAATCAGGCTTTTGTTGTGGTTTTCACCGTCAACAACAAGTAGAGGACTCCCCAATTGGATATCCACAAAGATAGGCCGTTCCGTGTGAGTCCCATTGTCCACCCAAGTTACACACCCACCTCACAAGTTGTGAATTCCCCTAGACTCAAGAAGGTTACAATGTGGACAAAAGCTTCTTGATATAGAGGCATCCCCTGAATACATAAATATGCACCCGAGTCAAATTGCACAACCATTAGCACACTAAAAGAAAATGAGAAAATAATTTAGTTTGTTTTAGAGGAAAAATATTTTTAGTAAGGGCTGCAAGTAAAAATGTCATAATTCAAAACATAATTATAAAGGATAATAGCACATATGGTGTTGAATATGTTAATTAATTTTAATTTGGTACTTGTGAAATATGTAACTAAGACAAATAAATTGAAACAATATTATAGTTTTAGTGATTTAAATACACATTAAAGTTCAATAAAGTAGTCAACTAATTTTTATAGAATTAATTTTATTTTAAATATAAAATATCTAATTGTGTCATTACATTGGTAAAACGAACACTGACACATAAATTAAAACGTAGGGTGTGTTTCTAAAAAAGGAAAACGTGTTGCATGAAAAATAATTTCTAGAAAAATAAATGAGTTTCTTATTTATTTTCTTATGTTCAGAAAATAATATGATTGAGTTAGTTTTTATTTGGGTTAGGTCTGGAGGGGGTAAAAAAATGGGTGAGGTAATTTATTAAAGTAACGTAACATTTTTGGAATTTTGAAAAATAATTTAAGGATCTTTCTTTTAATTTAGTAAAATAGATTTGTTAACATACATGGTAAGTAAAAACCATTAGTTAGACGACAGGGTATATAAGCACCATTTTTTTTTTAGTAAGGGGTATATCCTCTCTACATCACAAGTTTAGGGCACAATATAGGGTTAAGACTAGCATACATGAATTGTAAATACTTAGTTATCATAAAAACCATACGTCAACTAGTAGGGCTGATTATTACCTTCTTGATCCAAATCTCGTTTAAAGTTGAAAATCTAATGGGCCAATTCCAAATCTTCATGTCCCTATTACATTGACAGAAGAATCTGGTGGGGGGATTTATTTTCTATTGTTGTCCTCTATGGTAGATTAGTTGGGGGACCTGAGAGGCAATGGTTTATTCTATAGAAGATGTAAGCAATTCACATAGGATCACTATTATATTTAGTTAGGAAACCCTTGTGATTCTCTCTCGACACGAGCCCAAATTTGGGCTTGACAAGTTGGTCTTCTTGTTGTGGACTTCTCATTGTGAGTCCCATTGACCTTCCTTGGTATGTTTTTCACAATATTTTCATGATTGGTCAATGGGCCTCACAATGAGAAGTGCATAACAAGAAGACCAATTTTTCAGGCCTAAATTTGGGCTCGTGTTAGGGGGAATCACAAGGGTTTCCTAACTATCAATAAGAGAGATCCTATGTGAATTGGTACATCTTCCGTTTCATAAATCACCGCTTCTCAGGTCCCCCGGCTAATCTACCGTAGAGGACAACAATAGATAATAAATCCCCCCACCAGATTCTTCTGTCGATGTAATAGAGATAGGAAGATTTGGAATTGACCCATTATATTTTCAACTTTAAAAGAGATTTGAATTAAGAAGGTAATAATTATCCCTATTGATTGAGGTATGTTATTTATGATAAATGAAGTATTTACAATTATTTCTACTAGTCTTAACCTTAGATTTTGCCCTAAACTTGTGATGTTGAGCAGATATACCCCTTACTAAAAACAAATGGTGCATAATACCCTGTCGTCTAACTAATGGTTTTTATTATATCATGTACGTTAAAAATCTATTTTACTAAATTAAAAGAAAATTTTAAATTGTTTTTTGATATTCCAAAAAAGTTATGTGACTTTAATAAATCACTTCACCCATTTTTTTTACCCCTTCGGATCTAACCCAAATGAAAAATAACACAATTATGTATTTTTCTGAATACAAGAAAATAAATAAGAAACTCATTTATTTTTCTAGAAATTATTGTTCATGCCACAAGTTTTCCTTTCTTAGAAACACACCCTACAGTGTAATTCATGTGTAAGTTTTGGTTTTACTAATGGAATTCATCTTTAAATCATGGTCAATAGGGTCAGGCACCTAAGGCATCAATTCAGGGTACTAGGGGTGGTCTCCAGGGTACTAGAGGTGGTCCTCTGGCAGGGAGATAGGGATGTCGAGGTGGACGTTGTCATATGCATGCTTTTTTTGGGAGGCCAGAGGTGAAGACCTAAGATGTTGTTATCACATATATGATCTCCGTCTCCCATCAGCCTGCTTATGCTTTATTTTATTCAGCGTCTAGGTTTTCGTATATGTCTGCTTATTATGATATGTGATTGGGTTTGGCTTGTGAGCCTATGTTTGTTCCTATGCATGTAGCTACCCCCGTAGGTGATTCTTTGGTAGATGATCGGGTTTATAGAGCTTATGTGGTGACCATCTTGGGGTATGATACTTGGGTAGACCATCTTGTGTTAGACATTGTAGACTTCGATGTGATTCTATGGATTGGTTATCTCCTTACCATGCGGTCATGGATTATTTCTCAAAGATTGTTACTTTGTGCATACCTGGTATATCTCCTCTTGAATGAACTAGTTTTGATCTCTTTTTTCACGCTGCAGCAATTGGTAGAGAAGGGGTGCTTATCTTATGTCACGCCCCGAGCCTACACCCTAGACGCGACCGACACTCGAGAACCTTTGCTTGCTCCAAGCGAAGCCTTGGCTTGGATCAAATATCAACAGAAGACTTACTCAACAACTACTGTCTATCTATGAAGCCCCTAATAACTGTAATGGAAGTGGGACAATACTCACGACATCCTAATACGACTGAATGTAAATGTGAGAATCCTCTGGAAGCAAGGAGGGTCACCATAGCAACTATAGAACTGCAAGTGGCATCAACAGAGCGCCTCTTGATGACCCTGCTTACCCGTATCTGCATCATGAAAGATGTAGGACAAATGGCGTCAGTACATGGAATGTACGAGCATTCAAGGGGAACTCTAAAGCACATAAATAGGTTTGAACTGATAAAAATGAAGAAACACACTCACCTCATCTCAACTCAATTCAACTCAAGGATCCTTAAAGATACTCAAATATACTCAAACTCTGAAATAGTCAACTCAGTTTAATATAAAACCAACAATAAAAATGAATTATAAAATAGTAGATAATAACTCAATGTATTTAAAAATACAATAATAACTCTTTTACTCATATTTGGGAGATTCTCTAACCGACAACCATCACATGAGTTATGTGATGATACAACGTCTCGTCGAAACAATTTCCTATTGGCTTTATATAATGTCACTGGCCAGAACCATTTCTCATCGACATAATCACAACATGTCTCATAATAGTGTTTAAAAATCAATGCAAATAGGCAATTTCACACCATAAGGACGAGACAATAAACTCAAAAATAATTAAAATCAACAATGATGACATCAAAACATTTCATCATTCAACAAATTATGATCATCATCAAGGCAATTTACAAAACACAACCATCAAAACATTACCTTTTAAATTTATTCCCCTTTTTAATACATTAAGATCAATCAAGTGGAGTAATTGAACTTATCACCTGATTCTCATCACTCCCCAACATACACATTGAAGGGAAACACAATATTCTATAGGCTTTACAAGGCTTAGAAGTTCACTTTACTTAATTCAATCAAAAGTCAATCCGAGATTTGATCTTTTCCTTTCTGAACAATATCCTAATACACACAATCAAATCCAATAACTAATCACAATAAGATTCCAGAAATAACAATACACATATCATATACATTGAAAAATGGGTCAAATCAACTCAAAAACCCAATTCTGAAAAAGAGGTTTCAGTAAGAAATTCATTACTTGAATACATTATCCAAGGCATTTGAAACTCATTAATGAAAACTATTTCGAAAAATGATTTGAAACCAGTTCACACTCACCATTTTACTTCAAAAATATAGGTTCTGATAACCATATATTTATCATTTGAGAACCTTGATTTGAACACTTATAATCACAAATAATAATGGGTAAATGAAGATTTAAGATTAGGAATCGTTACCCAAATATTTCTTCTAAAAAATCATGTTCAAATCTCAACACCAGAGCTCTCGAAACTCAAAAAAGAGAATGGAGATGAAACCCCAAAATTTGGAAACATTTTGTTCAGGTGTACTCCGTGAATGCGGACCCGTGCCCAAAAATGCAACATTTAATGAACTGACCTTCCGCGAATGCGGCAAGGCTCCCCCGTGAATGTAGATGCCAACTTCTTGTTCCTCTATGAATGCGGTCGAGCCTCCGTGAATGCAGGGGTACCCTTATCATACCCTTCATGAACGTGGCCACTAGCTCCACGAACGTGAAGGGTTAGACACCATAAGTCCAAACCAGTTATCCACAACAACTCCATAAAGGTCTTGTGATTTGTTTGGAATCATGTACACACAAACCAAATATAGTACTTGACTATTCTCGACATTTTAATACAATGGAACAATCAAAATATGAGTATGAGGTTTCCTTTACTCATAACCCATGCATGACACCAAATACAAACATATCGTCTGAAACGGCTAAATCTTGGGACTTCTAAAAATTAAACGAAGACCTCTTCTAGGCCTAAAATCATCCCCCAAATTCAATGAAATTGTCTGAAATCCGATCTGAGTATTCAAGCCCTTAATGTTGACCAAAGTTGATCCAAAGGCTATGAAAAAAACTTTCAACTTAGGACCTCAATTCCTCGAAAAAAACTCTGATTATGAAACCAACAACTCTCTTAGACCAATTTCCACATTTCGAGATTAATAAAATAAGTGAAATGTCATTCCGAGAATCAAAACATCAAAAGACACCTAAGTTGGACCGCCGTTGGACTCAAGACATTTTTAAATTGGAGTCTGTAAAACTCGGCGTGCCTAGGAGCAACTTGGCGTGCCTAGGAGTAACCCGCATTTGTGAAAAATGACATAATTTTCTCAATGATGGAGAGGTTGACATCATTCCTAAGGGAAAAAGTCATCAAATGGACAAATTTGGCCAAACCGATAGAAGTCTGAGTATCCCAGAGGCATGGGTGTAATGGGTCTTAATTTAATTATATGGGGGCTTGTTTTGACTTTGTTTTCAGGGGCTGCGGGGTTGAATTTGGGAAGTTGGGTTGAAAGTAGGCACGTTGGTTCGTTTGGCGAGCTGGGTCGAGCTCGCCGAACCACTCGGTGGTTCACCGAATCACCCCTTATCGTCTTTAATTTCATGCTTAATCTTGATTTGGGTTCTGTAACTTTCAGTTAGAAGCCTGAGTTTGCCGAGTGCACTCGGTGAGTCGCCAAAAGTCCTTCTTGATCGCCCTTTGTCTGCGCCCCGAATCCCTAAAAGCACTGTAACTTTCGGTGGGCTAGTCCTTGTTTGCCGAATGATGTCCGCGATTCACCGAAAGGCTCTTCCCATCGCCGACATGGAAATTTTTCTGGGAATTTTTTAGCCAATCCTTTCGGCGAGCCCGATCTACCTCGCCAAAGAGATTCGGCGACTCGCCAACCGGTTCAGCGAGTCTGTCTATAATTTTTTCTGCAAGTTTGTGTGATCCATATATAATTCTTTTTTATATTTATGCAGAAATGGATAGACCAAAGGTTGCTGGTAGGGACATGCCACCTCGCAAGAGGGCCAAAGGGAGAAAAATCAATAAGGATGCAACTGCATCCAGGGCCAAGGCCACCAAACTTCCCACAACTGGTAGTAAAGAAAAGGGCAAAGGGAAGGCATCTACGTCACTGAAGGACAGCTCCGACAGTGACGGTATCTGTGCTACTCACCTCACCACTTTTGAGAGTGAAGGTGAGCACCAAGAGCATCAGGTTGCAACTTCTGAGCTTGGGGATGATGAGCTAGTAGCAGCACAGAGGGCAGAGCTGCGATTCAAAAGGATGAATGTTCCATCTAGGATCAAGACTCCCCAGTACAACCACTACACCTCCTCCTGCTCCAGCACATGCTGTGGTCTTAGCACCACCGGTACAGGGTCCTCCTCCTAAGTCTATGAACAGACTAAAAACTGAGGGGCTAAGGACAATCATTGAAGAAAAGAGATTGTCCACTGACGGAGTCATAGACAGATATCCAGAGATTATGAGTTGCCTGAAGTTCCACAAATTCCAGCTAGGGGTGCGCATCGGTCGGTTCGGTTTTAGGTGTTATTAGTTCGGTTTATCAGTTTTCGGTTTGTAAATACTTCAAACCGATAACCAAACCAATAACATATTTCTTATCAGTTTTTGGTTAATCGGTTTATGGTACTTAACGGTTCGGTTTTCGGTTTTCGGTTTAACCAATAAGAAAATACTCATATATATTATATACACGATAAGAAAATTTCCAAATAAACCATATGATTTTTCCAGCATTTGGCATGAAAGTAATAATCATAAAAGTAACAATCATTTTTCTTGCAAGTTTAGACACTAGACACATTCAAAGGAAAAAGTGTGAAAGTAACAATCGTTTAACCATTAACAAAAAGTGTGAAAGCAACAATCGTTTAACCATTAATAATAAGACTAGTAAATTTAGTATAGTCTTATTGGGTTATCGGTTTAACCATTAACAAAAATTATAAAACCGGAAACCGAACCAATAACCAAATAAAAAATTTTGCAAAACCGTTAGCCCAATAACCCAATATCAATAAACCAATAGTGTTTTTTTCGGTTCGGTTTATTGGTTAAATCGGTTTTTGCACACCCCTAATTCCAGCTCTTCACCAAGCCCCGTGGCCTGTACATTCTGAGTTGGGTCAGAGAATTCTACAGTGCTTACAGTGCCTTGATACCACAAGGGAAGAAGCCGGCAGCGAAATTCAAGCTGGTTGACTATGTGGTTGTTAGAAGGCCGGAAGGTGAAATGTGATAGTGATGCTATCAACACAGTCTTGGGAGTTTCAACACGTATTGTTGATGACTGCCAGCATCTGATCAAGACAAAGACACTGGACAACATGAAGAAGTGGTTAGCCCCGCTGATATCCGACGGTACTCCCAAATGGCTTGAGATTGGAGCACCAATTGAGAAGAAGGATCTAAACATAGCTACAAGGTTCTAGTTTGGCTTCATCAGTAGTACTATCATGCCATCCCAGAATGAGTCGATTCTCTGCCATGCCAAGGAAGCCTGTCGGGGGTTACATCATCAATGAGACGAGAATAAATTTGGGAATGATTCTGGCACATGAGATGGTCATGAGGGCCAAGCAGCGCCAGACTTCCCTGCCCTTTTCGGTGTTGATTACCGAGTTATGTAGACGAGCTAGGGTGCCTATAGATGAGAAGAATGATGTTGAAGTGATTTCCACATCTTTTACTGACATCCGGAGGATCGAGGAAGAATACTTGAAGGATGAAGCAGAGAGGAATAAGGCAGCCCCGGTGGACTCTTCCCCGGTCGTAGATATAAATGCATTACTTGCGGAGGCACCTTTGCCTACTCCGGCCCCTGGGCCTTCAGGTACATCCAGTGTTGTTCCTTTTGATACCCCTAGTTCCTCTGCTACTCCATTGCCTCCCAGATCTGGTGCTGATGTTGCTTCTACCTCCCGGCCCCCTCTCACTCAGACTGGATTACTACAGATGGGGCAGCTGCCCATGCTGCAATCACCGTGTTGCCAGACTTAAGGCCTCCATTCCGAGAATGATTCAAACAACCCTTGCTGATGTTGTGACACTATTAAGTGCTACCATTGACGCCCTTGCGACAAGGATAGCGGTGTGTGAGCGTGGACAAGGGGCCATTGAGGAGGTGACGGCTTTAAAGGTAGCTATTGCTACGCTGAGGAAAGATATGGACCATCTAAAGTGCACTAATATGTCTATGATCTTCGGAATGGTGGAGATTCCTGATGTGCCAGTTGAGCCAGACATGCCTCCGGCCACCACCGGAGATGATGTTCGAGTTGAGGAGGCAGTTGATCCCGAGTTTGAGGCGGAGACGGATGAGGAGATGCTTGGGGTTGCTGAGGAGGTTTCTTACGAGGGCCTTACAGAGACTGAGGAGGCCATGATAGATGCAGCTATGCAGACCTCTTTAGCAGACACGCCTTTGGCTAATCTTAGTGCAGCTGGTGGTACTGTTGATGTGACTCCGGGTACTGATGCCAAGGTTCAGAGTGTTACATTGGGCAGTGATGCCCCGACAGATGGAGCGACTGTTTAGACAGGATTCCTTTTAACTCCCTCTCTGTCTTATTTTTATTGACTTTTGGATATTTTATTGCTTGCATTTGAGGACAAATAACTTTTGTTTTGTGGTGGGGTGAGGCCCTCATTTTGTGATTATTGTTTTGGTTATATACTGGGTTTTTGAGCTGTAAATTTTGTTTAGCACTATTTTTGTGGATGCTTGAGCTTGTGGCTCTAGTGCTACACAAGACTAAATCATGAATATACATAACAAGACTCAAACTACTCATGCAAAGATCAATTGTGTACTCAAAGATTCAAGTTGTGACACACCATTACCAAAGATTCTCATGCTCACAATACTTGCTACTAATTCAAGTTCAATCTTAACCACAGTATCAGAATGCCCTCACACAAAGAATGATTCCATATTCACACACAAAAGTTAATCAATTTAAGATCAGAAATCAGATGCAACGCTCACACTCAGAAAGAGGAACACAATGCATGTTTTTACCCATAGGTTTGCCCTTATTTTCCAATTGATCTTCGATTCGGCTTACTCAAGATCAAAAAGGTCTTTTCAAGGCTTCTAATGGGGCTTAGTGCAAAGGTATGATCATTTTAGGCTCAGTTACTAAAGATCCTCATGAATTGTGGAGCTTTCAACACTTCCTTTTCTTCATCTTCTTCTATCAATTTTTATTCTAGTGCTTCTAAGTCATACTATTATTCACTCCATGGATTGCTTGGAAACTCCATTTCTTTTGGACTTTTATTCCACAGTCTTCTTTTTCATGCTTTTCTTTTCTTTTTTATTTTTCTCTTATTCTCTTTTTTTTCTTTTTATTTTTTTTATATATAGAGGGCTTCCATTTTTCCGCAACACCATGAGTTAGAAGAGACTTTTCTTGCAGTTCTTGACTTCTCCTCCTCCTTTTCACCACACCCCCAACTTAAGCTTTTGGCTTAAGTTAGTTATTCATTACATCACAAGTCAGCAGGATTACAGGTGGTGGTTGAATATAGGTCTAGGTTTTATCAAGTTTTCTTTCAAAGAAGAGTAAGGCTCAAGGGGTGTTCAAAAGAGTTTCACACGCTCACGGATGGGTCACAAAAGAGGTATATGTCAGATTGGCTCACACTCTTTAAAGTTGCCTAAGATCATTTCAAGAGCACACCTTACCAAATCAAACAGACTAACGGGGCGAATTCTAGGTTTATTCATGCATGGTTCAAAGTAAGCTCATCATACAAGGCATTGTTACTAAAGCCAAGCAAGACTACACACTTTCGCTAGTGTGCAACGATCATCATAAGAGAAATCAATTTGATACATGGCTAATCACAACGAGATGCAAAGAGTTCACATATTGCCTATGTAACTTCATTTGGTCTCATTGTAGCCGCACATTCATGTTTGTTCGATTGAGAGCACTATTTAAGTCATCGGTATTGATCGAAACCGAGACTTGAATTTGTACAAGAATAGCCACTTTCAACACTCTAAGAGGTGGCGAAATTTTTTGAAAAATGAAATTTTTTTCGGAAGGGTCAAAATTACTTTTCAATTAAACCCAAAAGAGAGCCATAAGCTCAAACAATCGCAAAGCAGTTTTTAAAAACACAATTAAAAACAGACAGTCCAAATGTAGACCAAAGCACAAGTATTTGAAACAAGCAAAACAAGGTGGGCCTCACCCCACCACAAATTAAAACATTTGTCCTCAAATGCAAATAACAAAAAAATCATTGCAAATGAGTAAAAATTGCTAAAAATAAATCCGGGGTTCTGAAACCAACCTTAGATGCCGATTAAAATACTTTTGAAATGCTAGGCGGCAATGTAATCCACTACAAGCACTAATTATCGACTACAATACTAAAGGCAAGCAATAATCTAGAAAATATTACCTTGATGTGGAGTTGAGAAATTTAAAAGGAGGGAGAGTGGGAAAATTTAAAAATTTTGAGATTTCTGGCACTTTATAACCGTTCAGTTCTTGTCCATTCGGCGATGTTAGTCAACTCGCCGACCCACTCAGCGATCCACCGAGTGGTCATTTATCTCGTCCTTTCTTCAAAATCTTTAATTTTTTAGGGGTGAGATTGGCAGTCTGCATCGAGATCGCCAAGGAGGTTGGCGATGCGCCGATCTGCTTTTCGAGTTCATCGAGTTTTACAGGCTCTGTACTACTCTTGTATTGAGCCAAACTGTAATGACCCTCCAGGTCATTTTTAAATTAAAGAATTCTTTCCCTCGTTTAGAGCATTCCTGTAGCGACCCCAAGTCATTTATGACTTGCTGGCACTGACTGTTCGGTCGCCTGGTCGTTCGTTTGGGTTTAGGCCCGTTTCCCTGTTTTGAAGATTTTATAACTTGAAAAGTTGACTTTGGTCAACCTTCATGGAAGTCGTGCTCAGATGAAAATTCTGACATCTAGGTTAGCTTCGGAATATCGATTTTGGTCTAGAACGACCCTTTGTTCACTTCCCGAGGCTTTAGATGGCAGTTGTGGAATCTGGCTCAAACGATACAGGGTGTGGGAACCACTTTTCATCGAAACAATCTCCAAATGGAAATTCCGCCTTCACCATTGAGTTCGAAATATCGTTTCCAATCAGATTCCATATATGGTTTGTATTTTTCCGACTCCGAACGAGTCCGAAACATCGAAATTTAAGTTTGAAGGGTTGTAGAATTTTGACGCGGCGGTGACGTGGCAGAGCCACGCGACGC
>JAJOOR010025199.1:0-13282 GCA_036250505.1 Solanum acaule | reverse complement strand
GTATATATATATATATATATATATATATATATATAGGAGATGTAAAAGTGTCACATGTCATCACCACAAAAATCCAGTAATTTAACAATACAAAAAATAATTTAAAAATCTTTTAAATCCGTGTCTAAAACTAACCTAAAAGAAAAAAAAAGAGTTACCACCTAAAATTAAAAATCCTTGTTGTTTTTTAATTTAAATTTTAAAATTTCCTGTTTTGAAATACAATTTCCTGAAATAATTTTAAAAAATAAATTCGAAGTTAAATAACTTTTTTAAAAAATAAAAGATATACTGTTTCCGTCTTTTAGTATTTTTTAAAATATTTTTTGCTATTATATTTTAATTTTTTAAAATTGAGAAGTTATCAACTCCCAATATAATTATACTACTTTTCACCAAAAATATATCAGTTTTAATTGAAATAACTTAAAAAAATTATAGACATTTTTATGTCTTTTAGTTTTTTTTTTTTAAATTGCTTTTTGTTATTCTATTTAAATTTTATAAAATTGAACAGTTATCAACTCCCAATATAACTGTACTACTTTTCTCTAAAAATATGTCATTTTTAACTAAACCGTTCTCAATTTTATGGACAAAACATATATTTCAGATTGCTATAACAATTATCCTATCAAAATCATCAAATTTACAAATTACATCATAACTTTATTGATTTCTTGACAATGTGTATTGTTTGGCAGTTCTTCGTGATTTTGTTTGTTTTTTCAATTTGTTGATCAGTGATTGCCTAAGTGTTTGAACATGTATGTAATGATCATGACAGAAACATCATAGATATTTTTGATGGATTTCATGATTGTTCTTCTATTTGGCAGTAGATCTATCGAAGAATCTCCATGGCCACAAGCTTCTAAAGATTCGTGAAGTAGGTAAGTAAGTAATTTGAAGTTACACTTTTACTGTTTACTTTAAACACCAGGAAGTTACAAAAAAATTTTCACATCCAGTTGACGATTCAAGAAGTGTGAAATCACTACATCAAAAATGATCTTTAGCTGCAATTAATTAATGACAATAACTTAATGAAAACTAAATATGTACTTCTAGTAGCAATTAGCACTCTTTGTATATGTCCCCAAAGACTTTAGCGACATTGGATCCAATGACAATTAACTAATGCCGGTAAAGGTTTTAACACTTTTATGCGTATATTTATTACCACTAAAAAACCCTGAGGGGTAGCTCGGCTAGTAAAGGCCTGAGGACAAAGTCCTTCAGGTCGCCAGTTCGAGCCCCAGCAGGGCCACTGGAGGCATTACAAACCGGCCGCGTCTCCAGGGCCCCGTGGAACTAACCGTGGTGCACCCGCCTTGAAACAGCAGGACCCGGTGGGTACAGCTAGTCGGGTTCGCAAAGCGACACCCGGAAACCACGGATAAAAAAAAAATATTACTGCTAAAATGTATTTTTATTGTAGTGAATGATGCAACAATTTACAAATAATAACTTTGGTTCAGGAAGACAGAGAAAGCATTCAAGTTTCCTCAAGATTTGTTAGACTTGAGTTTCTGGCCAAAGAGCCAAATCAAACAATATTGAGGTATGAAAATGAAATCCAATTGTAATTGCTTAGATTCCTATTCATGAATAAGGGTGGAGTTTAAAAAGAATGGTTTGAAAATAAAGTTCTATAAATTTTTTATTTTTACTATGTGTGATAAGATCAAGTTAATTGAATAGAGATTGTGCTTTCGTTACATAGATTATATAGTCCTAAAAGATCATGATCATTTTCTTCCTACGAAATACATTTTAAGAAGAAGTATCTTTAAGTTGTTTACTTTTTCTATTCAATAACATATAATTTTACATAAGATTATCCATTTGAATTTGAATTTGAATCTCAATCTTTTAGATCTCTATCTATTATTTATTCATATCTCCATTTTACTTTTATATTTAGTGTCTTTAATCCATTATTGTGGGAACAAACAATCACAAACCCTATTTAGTATTTTATTTGAAATAGTATAAAAATTCTTATTCTTATTGACTTATTATTTTAATTATTTATAGAACTATTTCTTTTTTTTGCAAGTTCTACAATCCACAATTGATAGAATATGTGGCTAATGTATAAGTATTTTTAGACTCTTGTTTCTATCTAACAAGAATACTTATCTTTATTGATTGACATCTATTTTAATTATCTAAAAAATATATAATCATTTCAAAATTACATAATTTAGATATTTTCCTAAATTTTCACTACAAATTGCATTTTTATTAATGTGACTTTAACATTTAATTTTTTTATTAGCTTTTTGTTTCTCATATATAGATATGAAGAGATATTTTTTTTTAAATAAAAATGGTTTTAAAATAAAAAGAAAAAGGGATGTGGGTGCAAGAAAAAAACTGCCCACTTTTTTTACTTTTATTGTGTACTTATGATTGAAACTTTTAGAAACACATAATCTGCGAAGGAGGAGGAGGAGGAATACAGTGTTTATGAATTATTAAAATCAATTTATAATCTGAAAAATAAATATCAAAGTGTAAACATTTTTAAAAAAATGGTCTTACAAAAATAAAATAAATAAATAAATAAATACCTTAATAGAATGTATGGCTAATGTTAGAGTATTTTTGGACTCTTATTTTTATCCTAATTAGAGTACTTCTCTTTATTAATTGACATCTATTTAATTATTTAAAAATATGTAATTATTTTAAAATTATATAATTTAGATCTTTTCCTAAAATTTCTTTGCAAATTGCATTTATCGATTAATGTGGCTTTAACGTCTACATTTTTTTTAATTAGCTATTTGTTTCTAATATAAAGATACGAAGAAAATTAGAAAAAAAATCAGTTTAAAAAAGATAAAGAAAAAGTGTCGTGGTTGCAAGGAAAAAAACACCCATATTTTCACTTTTATTGTGTACATCTGCCACTTGAAAGTTTTAATTATATTGTATTTTAAATCTCTCATGTTTGCAATTTTTTGAAACAAATAATTTTTAATTGTTTTTTTTTTAAAAGTGCAAAATTTATGAATCATTAAAATTAATTTAAAATTTGAAAAAAAAAAAAAACTATAAACACTAAAATTTCTTATCCACATACTTCTTCACTTTCCTAGATACTAACGAAGGATACAACAAATATAATTAAAACAAGGCGATCAAATGAGGAAACGAGAGGCAAATGAAAATGATTACCTAAAAGTATAATTACGATACTTATCATGCTTTAAACTTGGAGTTTTGCATTGTTCTTAAGCACTTGTTAGTAGGTTTGATGATAATTTACCTTTGTTTTGTAGGAAAATAGGTTTTTGACACACCGGGTTGAAAATTCAGTGAAACAACAACTTTTGGAGTTTAGACTATTTGCCCTACAAGCTGTAGACTTTTCTATGAGCCGTAGGGATGAGTCGTGGAGCTTAGTGTTGTCCAACGAGACTGGACTACGAGTCGTAGAAACTTCTACGAGCCGTAGGTCCAAGTCGTAGAAAAGATTAAATTTTAAGCCCCAGTACAGGGACTACGATTCGTAGCCTTGTCTATAGAAAGGTCCATAAGATTGAAAGAGGAAGTTGTTTTGATGAAAGGTTCCTACGATTCGTAGAACCTAACCGTAAAAATGACTACCGAAATCCTATTTTTCCTATGTTTGTTAGACTACTGTATTTAGGATTGGATGTCTATAGTCTTTTGTTATCCGTTTTTATGGTTAGACAGTAGATAACCTGTTTTTGCTTTCTGAGAATTAATTTTGTAAAACACTTTTCCATTTTAATTCTTTAAATCGTTGGTTCATATTGCAATCTTTTATTTATCAATTCAAGATTCCAAAATTTATCTACTCTAATTGTAATTTCATGATTTATTTTAACAACATTTATATGAATTGTGATCACCCAAGCATGAGTAGCTAAATCCACAACTAGGGTTGTGGGAACCACGAGGAATTAACAAACTAGACCTAATAATTTGTAATTCTTGAATAGTGTTTATGCATGTATTGTTGATCTCTTCGCTTTAACTGCTTTTAAACGAGATCCCGTGTTAGAACTCGCCTTATTCCTATATGCCTGACCGAGGGGTAACAAATGAGAAAATAGATTAAATAACGGTGATTTGATGGCTACAAACTTTATCTAATAGCTTAAACAGACCAGTGATAGCTGATCTAGGGTTAAAGGTAAGGGTTAGTAAAGCATACACCCATAGACTGGCCAAAGTTGCATGGTGAAATTCCCTATTTGGGCGACCAACAACTTAAGAGATACCTAAGTTACCAACTTTGCATGCTAGACACTAGACAAGGTTACTACTGTAAGTTTTACTGTGTTAAGGACTTGTGGAGAACACTTATACCCTGGTTTTATCTTCTATTGATTTTACAAAACATTCACTTCTGCTTACTTGGTTGCATGTTACTGAAATCA
The DNA here is from genome assembly GCA_036250505.1 of Solanum acaule. Taxonomy (NCBI): domain Eukaryota; kingdom Viridiplantae; phylum Streptophyta; class Magnoliopsida; order Solanales; family Solanaceae; genus Solanum; species Solanum acaule. Next base: position 8,861 of record JAJOOR010025199.1, on the reverse strand, counting down.
TCATTTAAGCTTTTGTTTTACGAAACCCCTCTTTCTTACGGAAAGAACTGGATTAAGAGTACGACTAACAATAGATTAGGCGAAGTGTAGACCTCATTCCTCGTGGGATCGAACCTAACCTCTATTAGGTTCTTTATTTGAACAACGACCGCTTATACTTCTTTAGGGAGGTGTACTTTGAGCATATCAAATTTTGGCATCGTTGCTAGGGAATAAGACTTTTAGATTAGACTATTTTTTGTTACTGCACCATTAGTCCATTATTTCTTGATTTACAGTGCATTTGAGGTATGTAATTTTAGTCCAAAACAATACTTTCCCAGTAATAATTGATCTTGATTTAACTAAAGGGAAAGTAAAGGCTTTGGTATTAGTGTTGAGGCATTTCAAGAGGGCGATTGGATGAATTATTGTTGAACATCATAGACATTTCACCTGGCATATGTTCTTATAAGATCTAACCCATGCTTGGTTGCAACCGAGCATTGAGCACTAGAGGAGACTAAATCCACCTATGCAAAAGGTCGTAAAGAAGGAAATCATCAAGGGGTTGGATGCTAGAGTGGTTTATCCAATTCATGACAATAATTGGGTGAACCCTATTCAATGTGTGCCTTAGAAGGGAGGAATCATCATGGTTCCCAAAGAATGAGCTTATACCAATGAGGACGGTTAATGGTTGGAGAGTATGCATAGATCATCGCAAGTTGAATGATTGGATAGAGAAGGATCACTTCCCAATACCATTCATGGAACAAATGTTAGATCCTCTTTTTGGTAAAGGTTGGTACTTTTTCTAGATGGGTATTCGTGCTACAATCAAATCTATATAGATTCGGAAGACCAAGATAAGACCACTTTCACTTGATCCTATGGGACATTTTCTTTCATGAGGAGTTCGTTCGAGTTGTGGAATGCACCAATGACCTTTCATTGTTACATGATGTCTATCTTCTCAAATATGGTGGAAGACACTATTGGGGTATTCATGAATGAATTTTCTATTGTAAGTGAATCACATAATGATTGCTTGGCCCACCTAGGTGATGATCTAAAATGGTGTGGAGAATGCAATCTCGTGTTAAACTGGGAGAAGTGTCACTTCATGGTGAAAGAGGGCATAGTTCTTGGCAATCAAATCTCTCCAAAAGGCGTTGAAGTTGATAAAGCAAAAATCGAGGTGATTGAAAAGTTTCCCCCACCTATCCCTGTGAAGGATGTTAAAAGCTTTCTGGGACATCCTGGTTTTACCAATGATTATCAAAGACTTCTCCAAGACAGCGCACCCATTATGCAAGTTACTTGAAAAGGAAATAAAGTTTGAGGGATGATGCTTGTTTGTAGGCGTTTGAAGGTTTGAAAGAGAAGTTGATCTCATCACCTATCATTATTTCATCGAATTGAGGACAACCATTTGAAGTTGTATGTGATGTGAGTGGGGTGGTGGTTGGCATGTTGTTAGGGTAAAGGCGTGAGAAGATTCTTTATCTCATGTACTATGTGACCAAAGCCCTAAATATTGCTCAAAAGAACTACACAGTCACCAAACAAGAATTCCTTGTTGTAGTCTTTGCGTTCGAGAAGTTTAGATCATATTTGCTTGGCACCAAAGTCACTATGCACACACTGACCATGCAACTTTGTAATACCTTATGGCAAAGAAGGATGCTAAACCAAGACTAATTCGATGGGTGTTGTTGTTGCAAGTGTTCAACTTTAAAGTGAAATATAGGAAAGTGACTGAAAATCAAGTTGCTGATCACTTGTCCAGATTGGAAGAAGAGGCAATGTTAAAGTTGGACGATAGAGTTGAGATAGATGATACGTTTCCAAGAAGAAACGGTTTTGGTAGTCTCTTATGATCTTATCCCTGGGTTCGTAGATCTCGCTAATTACTTCGTGAGTGATGTGGTACTGTCACGAACCAAGGGTACCCCCTAAACGTAAGAAGGCACATAGAACCTCGAAAGGCACCATGTAAGCCACTTAGCATATCATAACATGAGCATAGAATAATAAAGAGTAAAAACGCATTTCAAGTCCAAGATTTTCATAAAGGAAAGCGGAAGTCTAGACTTGTCTTAATTAGCCATCTATTACAATACTTGAATCAAATAGGGTCACAACCTATACAACATAATCTGAAAGTCAAATACAAGAATGAAACTACTAAATGGAAACATATGTCCTCGAATCATGAGGACTCACCAACAAGGAAGGATAAATGAGTAAATCCAAGCTCTAGCCACAATGATGACCACCTTAAGAACGGGACCCTACACTTACGAAAAATGTAGGAAAATATGGGTTAGTACAAAAATGCACCAAGTATGATAGCGATGCATAAAATCATGAAAACATGCTAAAAGGGACATTTTAGTTGAATGCATGTAATTTACTAAGTTAAAGCATCATTTTGAAGATAATGGAAAAACATAAGTCATAAGCATAATCAACTCATAGATTATCATACTATAAGAGGAACATCTCATACATACCCTCAAAGCTTACTTGTGCAATGCATGAATAAGATCCCATAATCTCCCTCACACTAAGTATAGCCTCTTGAGTAACTATAACTCATCATTCATACTCTTGTTCATATTATTATCATAATGGGGAATAAGCCTTAACCAACATAGACCATATGAGCTTACCATGGAATCTGGTGTCTACCCCACACCAAAAAGGGGTTCTCCTACTTGCCTAAGGTAGAACCATACTCTTAGCTTAGGTGGATCCACTAGCTAAATACCTATGAGGGCACATAGTTTATGGGATAAGGAGATTGCTATTAGAAACCCTAACTCAACTATGGTAGAAGTTTTCCATCTTATGAGATACATACTTTGGGAACCCGGACTCAACTAAGGTAAAATAAACCCATTTGGAAAGCCGGAGTCAACTATTGTAAAAGCTTTCATTGGGAAGCCAGACTTAACTATCGTAAAAGCTTCTATCTCATATTTATATCCACTCAGTGCTAAGCATTAATTCCCGTGGAGTTCATATTAAGTCTTTACTTAAGTTCATGTTCATGGAAGAATGTATTGACACTCAATCCAACATAACTCATACTATAGCTCATAGATTCAATAGGTGGGAATAGCCTTTCAACCTTAGAATCATTATTTTGTGAGAAAACCTTTCACATCATGTCATATTCAAACATAGGTGTGTTTATGAGGATAACCTTCTAACAACACAACAACTAGATCATAATCATAATCACTTCACTCTAAAAGTGTTCTTAAAGCATATACATAAATCTCATAATCATGCATAATTCTCATACTTTGCCCTTCAAGGACCATAGATCATATTCCATCAACACGTATAGAACTACTACATTAGACATGGATAATAACATGATTCAATTAACTCAATTACTACAAGAACAATCACACAATATCCTTTTTTCATCAATTTACCCACATCACAAGGTCAGAAATTGGGAATATGGGGATTTCATGGATTCTTGGGGGATTTCAACATAAAACTATAATAAATCATCAATTCAATCATAATATAAAGTAATTAAAGCATTAGAATCATTTTTGAAAGGAATCCATGACTTGGAGTCAAACCCTAGCTTTTGGGGAATTTCTATCTTCGAAATTGAGTTTTGGAGGGACTCCATGGATGAAGAGCTACCATAGCTTAGCTATGGATCTTCAAAGAATTTGAGTAGAAAAGCTTGCTCCTTCAAACCCTAGCTCCAACTTCCTTCTTCTTCTTCCTTGAAGTTCTAGAGAGAAATATTTTGGAGAAGATGAGTTCTTTTGGGATTTTTTAGAATAATGGCTTGGATGCCTTAATTTGGTGACTTAAAAACCCTATATAATTAGTCTAATTTAGTGTAAAACGACGTCACTTAATATTAATTAAAATCGGGAATCCCCATAATTCCCCTAAGTGTAACTGCCAAACGGCAGTTATAGGCCTCACCCACGACCCCATGACCACGGTCTGTGGATAGACCCACGTGGCGTGCTGGTGAACCGTGGGTTGAGGTTTTAAAGCCTATTTTTGCAGGCTTGACCCCCTCACCCACAGGGCGTGGGCTGACCCACGATGTGTGGGTCACTGCCAGGCAGCCTTCTAAGGGTTTTTCTCAAGGACCCATGGTTGGTCCTTGGGGGTTGTACCTTGACATTCTAACATGAAACCCTATATTTTTAGGTACGTGGAGGTACGTTTACGACTTTAACCCTCACGTTAAGCTCTAGTTTAGCCTACTAGTTTTCGGAGTGTTACGATATCTCCCCCTTGGGAACATTCGTCCTCGAATGATGATCTAGACACCTTACGGAATTAAAGACTCAAAACTAGCATCCCAACATGCATGAAACATCAAAATAATGCACAATTCAAAGGAGAAAACTTCAACTCCATCTAAAATATAATCAATGCAACACAAGGAAGTAGGAACTACATCTAACAACCCATTATGCATGAAACTCAACATTTCTCATATTCATAGGAGGAACTACCTCCTCTAACTAAAATCATGCTCAACACAATATCATGGAGCCAATATGCAATTACTCTCAAAAGCATACTAAATCATGTTCATCAACTCATCTCATGAAGTCAAATAGGCAACCCATACTAAATGCACAACAATATGAGGAACATCAATCATGAAAACTCATTTTCTTACTAAACATGAATTTCTCAAGAACATGCATAACATATGGAAATCATGGAAAAATGCATATAATACACATGACTCCCAAAATGCCAAAACTCAAGAGGAACTACTTACCTCAAGCTTGAATAGGAGTAGAAGGAAAGAGCTGAGGATATCAGGACTTCATATCGGCCTCGGCCTCCCAAGTAGCATCCTCAACTAAATTATTTCTCCATAAAACCTTCACGGAAGCTATTTCCTTGTTTCTCAATCTCTTAACTTGCCGGTCTAGGATTTCTACCGGAACCTCTTCATATGAAAGACTTTCGTCAACTCCTAACCCTTCTAGGGGAATAATGGATGCCGGATCTCCAATACACTTCTTAATCATAGAAACATGAAATATCGGATGAACCGGAGCCAACTCATTTGGAAAACCCAACTCATAGGCAACTTTCCCAATATGTTTCAAAATTTGATATGGGTCTACATACCGGGGACTAAGTTTCCCTTTCTTGCCAAATCTCATCACACCTTTCATGGGTGAGATTTTCAAATAGACCCAATCATTAACTTCAAATTCTAGATCCCTTCTTCTCACATTGGCATAAGACTTTTTTCTACTTTGAGTCGTCCCTCTCTAATGAGCCAAACTTTCTCAATAGCTTCATAAACCAATTCGGGACCAATAAGAGCAATTTCACCTATCTCAAGCCAACCAACCGGAGACTTACATCTCCTACCATACAGGCTTCAAAGGGAGCCATACCGAAACTTGAGTGATAACTATTATTATAGGCAAACTCTATTAATGGCAAGTGGTCATCCTAATTACCCTTAAAATCTATAACACATTTCCTCAACATATCTTCTAATGTTTGGATGGTACGCTCTGCTTTCCCATCGGTTTGAGGATGAAAATCAGTGCTAAGCTTAACTTTAGTACCAAACCCTTTTTTTAATGACTTCCAAAAGTGTGAAGTAAATTGAGTACCCCGATTCGAAATAAAAGATAGATGAACTCCATGCTACTTCACTGTCTCTCTTATATACAACTTGGCATAATATTCCGCTGAATAAGAAACCTTGACGGGAATGAAGTGGGCTGATTTTGTCATCCGATCTATAATGACCCAAATAGAATCATGTTACCTTCGAGTGCGGGGCAAACCCACAATAAGGTCCATATTTACATCTTCCCACTTCCAAGTGGGAATACCTATATTTTGGGACAAGCCTCCCTGCCTTTGATGCTCAACCTTAACTTGGTTACAATTAGGACATTTGGCTACAAATCCCGCAATATCTCTCTTCATACCATTCAACAAATAGACTTCCCGTAGATCACGGTACATCTTGGTGGCTCCCGAATGAATAGAATATCAAGAATTATGAGCTTCCTCTAAAATTTGTTCCCTCAAAACATCAACATCCGGAACACATAATTGACCTTGGTACCTAAGAACCCCATCTCCCCCTTGGGAGAAATCCTCAATGGACTTCTTGAGTATCGACTCTTTCAACTCAACTAATATAGGATCAAGGTCTTGTTTAGACTTCACATCCATCACAAAGGATGATTTGGAACCATTATGGAACATGACACCACCCTTGGTGGAATCCACTAGTTGGACAACTAGTCGGTCCAGTCTATGCACCTCACGAACAAATTCTTTCTTTTCATCCTCTACATGAGCCACACTACCCATGTACAATCTACTAAGTGCATCCGCTACAACATTAGCTTTGTCGAGGTGGTAAAGGACACTCATGTCATAATCCTTTAATAATTCTAACCACTTTCATTGACGAAGATTTGAGTCGTTTTGACTAAACACATATTGAAGACTCTTGTAATCAGTGAAAACATCCACATGGACCCCATACAAGTAATGTCTCCATATTTTCAAGGCAAATACCACCGCCGCTAATTCAAGATCATGGGTAGGATAATTCTTCTCATGGACTTTAAGTTTCCTTGAAGCATAGGCAATCATTTTACCATTTTACATGAGGACACATCCCAACCCCACTCTAGAGGCATCACAATATACCACAAAACCATTTGTACCTTCCGATAAGGTCAACACCAGAGCGGATGTAAGTCTATCTTTCAACTCTTGGAAGATTTTCTCACAAGCCTCCGACCACTCAAACTTAGCTTTAATTTTAGCCAAAGCCGTCAACGGAGAAGCAATGGAGGAAAACCCCTCAACAAACCTCTTATAGTAACCGGCCAAACCCAAAAAAGCTTCTAACGTCGGAAGGAGTGAGAGGTCTAGGCCAACTCTTGACTGCATCCGTCTTCTTAGTATCTACCTCAATACCCTTGATTGACACAATATGACCAAGGAAAACTACAGACCTTAACCAAAATTCACACTTGCTAAACTTTGCAAAAAAGTTGTTGGTCCTTAAGAACTTGCAACACAATTCTCAAATGGTCCATATGCTCATTCTCACTCCTTAAATAGATCAAGATATCATTGATAAACACAATCACAAACATGTATAGGTATTGCCTGAACACTCTATTCATCAAGTCCATAAATGTCGCTAGAGCATTAGTCAACCCAAACGACATTACCACAAACTCAAAAGAACTACACAGTCACCAAATAAGAATTCATTGTTGTAGTCTTCGTGTTCGAGAAGTTTAGATCCTATTTGCTTGGCACCAAAGTCATTATGCACACACTGACCAGGCAATTTGTGATACGTTATGGCAAAGAAGGATGCTAAACCAAGACTAATTCGATGGGTGCTGTTGTTGCAAGAGTTAAATTTCAAAGTGAAATATACGAAAGGGACTAAAAATCAAGTTGCTGATCACTTGTCCAGATTGGAAGAAGAAGCAATGTTAAAGTTGGACGATAGAGTTGAGATAGATGATACGTTTCCAGAAGAAAAAGGTTTTGGTAGTCTCTTATGATCTTATCCCTTGGTTCGTAGATCTCGCTAATTACTTGGTGAGTGATGTGGTACTGTCACGAACCAAGGGTACCCCCTAGATGTAACAAGGCACATGAAACCACGAAAAGCACTATGTAATCCCCTTAGCATATCATAACATAAGCATAGAACAATAAAGAGTAAAAACGCATTTCAAGTCCAAGATTGGTATTAAGGAAAGCGGAAGTCTAGACTTGTCTCAATTAGTCATCTATTACAATACTTGAATCAAATAGGGTCACAACCCATACAACATAATCCGAAAGTCAAATACAAGAATGAAACTACTAAATGGAAAAATCTATTCTCGAATCATGAGGACTCACCAACTCATAGATCATCATACCATAAGAGGAACATCTCATACATACCCTCAAAGCTTACTTGTACAATGCATGAATAAGATCCCATAATCTCACCCATACTAAGTAAAACTTCTTGAGTAACTATAGTTCATAAATCATCTTCTTGTTCATACTATCATAATGAGGAATAAGCCTTAACCGACATAGACCATGTGAGCTTACCATGGAATCTGGTGTCTACCCCACACCGAAAAGGGGTTGTCCTACTTGCCTATGGTAGAACCATACTCTTAGCTTAAGTGGATCCACTAGCTAAATACCTATGAGGGAACATAGTTTATGGGATAAGGAAATTTGTATTAGAAACCCAGACTCAACTAAGGTAGAAGGTTTCCATCTTATAAGATACATACTTTGGGAACTCGGACTCAACAACAACAACATACCCAGTAAAATCTCACTAAGTGGGGTCTGGGGAGGGTAGAGTGTACGCAGACCTTACCACTACCTCGTGGAGGTAGAGAGGCTATTTTCGAAAGACCCTCAGCTCAAGTGCATCAAATCCAAGTAAAAGAAGAGGAAACAGTATATAAAACATAACATCCAATAAGAAAAATAGTGTATAATCAACAAAGGAGACAATAACATCAAGAAAATACTGTGAGAGGTGAAACGCAGTAAACAACATAAGGCTAAAGGTATCACAGACAAGAACTACAAGTGCAAGGCTAGGACTACTACAAACGCTACCAACCCATACCCTCGCAAGGAAAGACAACGCGCTAACCCTACTAACCTTCAACCTTAATACGCGACCTCCACTCCTTCCTATCTAGAGTCATGTCCTCGGTAATGTGAAGCTAAGCCAAGTCTTGTCTAATCACCTCTCCCCAATACTTCTTAGGCCTACCTCTACCTCTCCGCGTACCCTCTACAACCAGCCCCTCGCACCTCCTCACTGGGGCGTCTGC
>JAJOOR010025198.1:0-17197 GCA_036250505.1 Solanum acaule | reverse complement strand
AACTAATCGATCATGAACTATATGTTGAATACAACAATATATGAATACAAAAGTGAGATGAAAATACAAAGTTATAAATACAAAGTGAGATTGAATATAAAGTTGTGAATACAAAAGAAATACTTTCTTCATTTGAAATACAAAGCGACTTTGAAAGGTAAAATACAAACTAATCGATCATGAACTATATGTTGAATACAACAATATATGAATACAAAAGTGAGATGAAATATAAAGTGAGATTGAATATAAAGTTGTGAATACAAAAGAAATACGCTCTTCATTTGAAATACAAAGTGACTTTGAAAGGTAAAGTAGGCACATAAAATACAAAACTTGTTGGTATACAATTAGGTTGAATACAAAACAAAAGAGAAATACAAACTTGTTCACATATAAATTGAGATTGAAATATAGAATGAATACCTAATAAAATACAAAATTGTTAGCATACAGTTAGAATGAATACAAATTAAGAAGGAAATACAAACATGTTGGTATACTAATTGAGATTAAAATACAATGTAAAAACAAAAAATGTAAAACTTTTTTATATATAGATGGAATGAATACACAAATAAACTGTTGATTCAGACGTTGTAGACAGACAGATGCTTTTCCCGAATCTAAAACTCTAAAACCAAATATAAATGTATTAAAAATCAAACAAAATAAACATATGAATGGATTTGTAGATTTTAATAAATCTGAAATATTAAAACAAAATCAGAAAAAAATCGAAAAAAATTGTTTAATCGACTAAAAATCTGAAATACATAAATATTAGATGAATATGTAAACAAACTTGCATAAAAATCAAAAAAATTGACGAATAAAAAACTTAAAACAATAACAAAAAGTATGAATTTAATTTAAAAAATGTACTTCTCATGGCAACTCCCAAATAGTAATAGCAGAGATTCTGCTCTACAAGGCTATAGGATATACACTACAAAAAAAATCATATATTGCTGTAAAATTAGTTGTAGCTAAATATGAAATTTTCCATGGCTAAACACTATAACTATAATATTTTTTTCCGTAGCATTCGTAGCAAGATGTAGCGTGGCTAAAAGCTAGCTACAAACTTTACATGGTCTGTGGCTAAGAACTAATATCTATTGCTACAAAATTTTTGAGTTGTAGCTGCTGATAAAAAAATTTTGCCACACAAAATATATATATATAGCAAATAACTTTATTCTTTTGCCACGAAAATAATAATTTATAGTTATCCTTTTAGATGCAGCCACAAAGGTATTGCATTGTAGCAACATATTTAATTTGGTTGCCATGTAAACAAAAATTTGTAGCTATTTCTATAGCTTAGCCTCGTGGCAATAGTACTCATATTTAGTTATGACTAATAAAATTCATGGTTATAACATGAAGTATTTGCCACAAGCATTTTTGTATTATAGCTAAAAATTCATATCTTTAGCCATGAAATATACAAAATTTTAGCTAAAAATCCATTTGCTACGGAATGTCAAACTTTATATACATGCTCTTTTTACATGATATATATAATTTTTTTGTTGCATTCAATATATAATTCCATTATTATTGGAGATTTTTTTGCAAGCTATATTAGGTCCAAGAGCTGCATAATGTAGCTATGAATTAATTTTTAATATTTCAAAACACTTCCAAAATTACATATCTTGTTTGAGTACAAAGCGGTATAGTCTTGTCTTATCTCTCCTTCCACAATGTTCAATTGAATCATAGCTTGATTAACACATATCTTGTCATTTATATGCTTTAACTCCATTGATATATCTGTCAAAATGAAGTATTTTAGCACCAAAAATCATTACCAGCTAATTATAGATGAGAGCGTGTATATATAATATTTCAAGAAGAAAACAAATTTATTTATATATATCATTAACTACAAATTTTGACAGATACAAACAAAAAAAATGCAAAAAACAAAAAAAAGTAAACAACTCTATAAACTTTTACTTCTTAAAAGAATTTTCACCTTAATTGTGACATTTTTGCGGTCTGCGAATTATGACTCCTTTTAACACTATTTCAACTTTAAAATCTTCACGATCTGCTCATAAATAAGATGTAATATTTTTGAAAAGATCTGAAATATTCTAAACCCAAAAATTTAAGTCAAATAAGTGAAAGATAAATTTAAAATTTGTAAATAAGAATATATGAACATACCTTGAATATAAAAAAAATACAAAAAGAACAAGTTAATTAGCAAAACATTCTACATAAAAACTTCAAATAAAACGAGAAAATGAGATAAAGAAGATTAGAAGAGAGAGGGGAGGCGATGGGTAAGGAAAAAGAGATCTGGGTAGGTTTTCTAATTGGGTTTAAAAGTTTTGGGGGGAAATTTTAGCTTTTTAAATTTTTTACTTTCGGGGAATATTTTGGGTTTGGATCTAAATGTGGAATGGTTTTAATCCTTATAATTTATTTGTCATTTAATTCTTAATATAAGAACGTTATATAATTGTGCATGTGGTGGCACAAAAACTAGCTACAAATTTCATTTTCATAATAAAAGTAAGTGTGTGTGTTTTCCATGTAATTTTATATAGATTTGTTAGAACGATTACAATTCTACAAAAATATGTGTGTAGTGAATAATAAAATCCAACAATTACAAATAAATCTTAAAAAATATGATGAGAACTCCAAATAAGGGGCGTATTTTAATGTTTAAAATTAATTACTTTGAAGAAACCAACTGTAAATTTTAAACTTTGGTTACTAGTTAGCAAACTTTCAAAAAAGTCAAAAATGACCAATTTGAGCCCAAATAAAACTACAGTCTTACAATAATCATAAATTCATATAGAATTATATAAAAGAACTTTAATTGGAGGAATCGCGAAGATTTACCCTTCTTTCTGTATTTTAGTTTTGTTATCTGAAATTTAATTGACACTTTTATTTATATACGATATCACATATTTATTTAAAACTTATAAGCAAGACTCTATTAAATTGAATAGAGTCAAATGACCTCTAATTACTCTAAACTAGTAGAAGATATTGTCCCTATAAATCACATACGTGTCAAATAATAATTCTAAAAACACTTGGTAAGGATAAAGTTTGACCGAGACATATTGAATGTTTGCTAAAATTTGATAAAATTAGTTAATTGAAGTAAATATAATCACTTATTTATTAGTTTAAGTTATGTTTAAGATTTGCAAGCTATAAAATTTAATTGAATCGATCAATTAACACTTCAAGTTATATTATATTGATGACAATATTATTTTGATGAAACAAGTTTAAATCAAACAACAATTTTAAAAGCATTTGATCAAGATGTAGTTTCTATGAGACTTGAAATTATGTTTGGATTCGATATAATTAATTAATCCAAATTAACAAGATATAGTCACTTATTTATTGAAATTATATTTGAATATAAGTAGGGTTTTAAAATTGAATCGGATCAAACAATTAACCCACCTAATTACACTAGATTAGTATTGCTATAACAACATTTCAACTTGTGGTAAAAAATAATTATTAACTATGAAATTTATCAAAATATTAATTTTGTGGTTATATTATTTTGTTATGACAAATAATTATAGCTATGAAGACCATTATTGCCACAATTTTTTTAGTACTCGGGAAAAAATATTTATTGAATTACAATTGTTTATTTTAAATAACACTTTTATGGCTAAAAGATGCTATATCATTACTATTGATATAGCATCTTTCAATACGTGGAAAAAAATAATATATAACTATGAAATTTTACTGTAGCAAAAAGTCTATGACTATATCATTTAACTATTGCCACACTTTTTTTTGTAACTTGTAGCAAAATGATTTATTTAATTAGAATATTTTGTTTCAAATAATTTATTGTGGCTAAAGTGCTACTATTACCACAATAAGTTTCAACTTGTAACAAAAAACTACTAATTGGCTACAAACTTTTATTATAGCAGAAAAGGCGTAGCTATATATCATTTAACTATTGCCACAAGTTTTTATATTTTGAAGCAAAAATATTTATTTAGATACAATATTTTGTTTCAAATAATTTATTGTGGCTAAAGTGCTAATATTACTACAATAAGTTTCAACTCGTAGCAAAAGGCTACCATTCGCTTCGAAGTTTTATGATAGCAAAAAAGGCGTGGCTATATCATTTAACTATTGTCACAAGTTTTTATAATTTAAAGAAAAAAATATTTATTTAGCTACAATATTTCGTTTCAAATAGTTTATTGTGGCTAAAAAGTTACTATTGTTATAACAACTTTTATGTCGTGACAAAAACTTATGATCAGCTACAAAGTTTTATTGTAGCAACAAAGCTGTAGCTATTTAGCCAATTATTGCCTCGATTATTAATAATCGTAGCAAAAATGAAGAATTGGCTTTGTCAATTAGATTTTCGAGCCTAAGAAATTTACTAATTAGAAGATAGCTACGGAAGTCAATTTTTTTGGCTATTATGAGGTAACTGCTACAAATTTTATATTCATAGCTTAAATTTCGTAGCTATAGATACATTTTGTTGTAGTGATATGAGAATACCATTTTCGGATAATAAAGCAATATGATTCTTTCGAAGAAAGACTCAAACTGCTAAAAAATCAACAAAAATGGCTTAATTTCTAATGATTTTTTCACATTTTTGGTTATGCGGCTATCAAATCAAACCTGCCCCAAATTCTAAAGTGAATCATCAGGTAATAGTTCGCAGACCTTATTCCAATGAACTATTTTCAGTAAAAACTCGACTCCAAGAACAAAATATACATAACTAAGCAAACACAACTCAATAAATTAACTTAGAACAATCGGAAAAAATGGAAGAGTTAGGTACCAACAAAGCCGGTGATGGAAGAAGGTAAGGGACGATGTAACGCTTTTATTGATCTGGATGGCGGCGTAAATTTGAGCTTTTTTCAAAGGGAAAATTTTCAAAACAACAATATTTTAGCTTTTCGAGAAAATTTCTTGAATTAAAATATATATTTTGATGAACAATTTGTGAGCACCTTGAAGAAAAAATTTAGAAATGTGAAAAAGGGATAGAAACGTGAAAGGTGGGGTAGAAAAGTGAAAGGTGAAGAAGGAAGGTTAATGGGTATTGGTAACTGATTGACTTAGAATTTGGTCCAATATAGGATTGTTTTCATAAATAAAATTAATTTTAAATACTAAAATCTGAATACATATTATTTTCTAAAATATTGTCATTTTGACATTTTAAATAAATATTTTAAAGTGTTGTTATTTAACTAAATATGTTAGGTATTATGACTTAATTGCTAATTTTCCCTAATTTTTTTATTCATATTTCAACTTCAATTTGAATTTTAAAAAATAAATTAAAATGACTTTTCTTCATTTTTTTCTACGAAGATTTTCTTTCTGTTGAGAAAGAACTATGATACCACTAATTATTTCCCCCGTTTCAAAGCATCTGTTATAATTTTTAAAAATACATCTTTCAAATTATTTGTCATTTTAGTAGTTCAAATTTTGTTTTTCGTTAATTTTACCCTTAATGGTAATTGATTTTGAAGACTACAAACACCTTAATTATGAAGAGATGACATATATAGATAAGTAAATATTAAATGAAGACAGATTATATCTTAAGATACAAATAAAAATAAAATATTTAAACCCCTTCCTAATTAATATTTTTTAAAGAAACTTGTAAGAAAAAAAGATAACGAATACGGAGAGGGTATATACAATTCAATAGTCAGATTAAACTTGATAGAGTAAATATACTCATCCATACCAAATGTATAATGAAGTAAAAATATAAATTAATTAATTATGACTAAGTGATAGATATTTATATTATAATTTACACCACCACTATTACTTTTGGACACAATATCTAAACATTTATAATGCCGCGGATTTTAATTTTATGATTTCTCACTCGGGGTGTTTGGAGTCTGCATTAGAGCCGTGATTAAATTCGAATTGCAAATTCGAGGATTGCGCTCCCAACATAAGTTTCTCCATATTCAAAGAATTTCTTTTTTTTCTTTAGTGAAGTCTTTTAATTTGATAAAGAAAAAAAGTGTTCTAATTTCAAAAACATATTAGATCTTGAATACTAACTTGTAGTGAGACTATGGAACAGCCAACAACCTAATTTTCAACATTTTTGCATCTTTAATATCTTGAAAGATCATAGGTGGTTGGCAATTAGATTTTAATTTTCTAAAATACATGTTCAAATAGAAATTGTTTCATATAAGAAACCAAAAGCCAATATTTAAAACAAGCTCTATGATTTGTATAATCAGGCTATACCTAAACAATCATTATTTTTTTTCTATTATTTGCCGTATTTTCAAGAACCACTAGACACTTTAGTATTTCACTATTATTGAGGTTTATAAAACTAATCAAACCCTAGTTGTACGTCCACAAAGACCTAGAAACAAAATCAACAAAAGATATGTACCGTACCAATGTGTAGTTATTATTCTATTTTTGAGTTTAGCTATTATATCAGACTTGTTATGACGAGTCGTATGCTATTATAGATCAATATAATCCGATGTTTTAAATAAATTATTGCATGACTCTGGAACTCAAAGCAAAGCTAACTTTGCATTGTATTTCCATACCATGAGTGCAAGAGTTTATAGACCTAAAAAAAACTAGTCTAGTGTGTGGGAGAGTTCATTTAGCTTATAAACATATTAACATTTCTCTTTTTATCCGATCAGGGACAATTGACACATAGCAACCGTATACATATATATACACTAGTATAATATTATTTATTATTTATATACACACAAGTGTGCATGAGATTTCTTTATTTTTTAGGACCCCAGGATAACCCGCAATCGCTATAACCTCTGTCACAGCCTCTGCCCTTCGGGTGAGCACTGGGTAAACCCCCCACTGTGTAATAGCCTGCAAATCACACAGGGGATGTAAACCGCACTAGGCAAGCCCTATGCGACAGGCTCAACTCAGAAGACATTGAGGGGGGATCGATCCCGGGTCATCCGTGTGGATAACCACCCTCCAAACCAACTGAGCCATCCCGAAGGACTGCATGAGATTTCTTTCTATAATGAAAGTTGAAACTTTTATTTTAAATATAGGTTGATTTCATCCGTGACTTGATACGTACCATATCGGATTGTATTATCTTCTTTGAGTTATCTTTTTCGTTTTATCTATGAATTATATTTCTTATAAACAACTTGGAATATAGTTATGTAATTCTACCCAAGAAATTTGTCCCCCACATTATGCACGTTTAGTGCATACTCGAGATAATTGGACGATCAATTCATACAAGTGGATCACAAGGCAATTTTATACCCTTAGATAATAGATACTACTACATAATGCAAAAAATAAAAAAATGCAAATAAGCTAGTCTATAATATTGATCAACATGGCAATTGGCATTAGGAATTTTAATTAATTTTGGATACTCAGATACATATGAAATTGATATTGGATACACAAATATACATGTAAATCACGCTGGGAAATAGTATATTCAGAAAAAGTACATTTGTGATACATATATCTGTCTCGGTCAGATACATGTATTCGTAATAATATAATCTTTTATGGCAAAAAATGTAATTAGGGAAACTGTTTTTTCAACATGTTATTAACATCAATAATAATTTACTTTGTGTTGTTTCCTCTTTAAACATTGACATAGTTTAGAATTATTTATATTATTACAATTAGGATTATTGAGTCCTAACTAAATAAAGAACGCATGATTATATAATGAAGTTACTGCCTCACATAGAGAAATAAGAAGGCCTCGGCCATCTCATGCAAATGGTAGGGAGGTGAAAGCCTGGGTGGATGGTTTCTATAAAAAAGAAAAAAAGTCAAAAATTTATAAACGCTTTATATGTTTGCCATGTTAAGAGTCTCACATCGAAAGCAATTGGTCTCCATATATACATACAATTCTTACCTTATGAGCTAACTCAGTTGGATCCCTATAATTATGATGTCCACACTATAGTTAATTAACGTAGTCTATATGTGCAAAGTGGATAGACAATTGATCTCCTTAATTATATGCACTTGGACTATTTGTACTATATAAGCTAACTTTTGAAATTAAGTTAGAGTGTTAGATCAAGATTCATTCTTTACGTACCAAATACATAAATAAGTCATGAAACTTTATAAGTAAATTTAATCAGCTTATTAGCTTTGTCAAACACACATTAGATCAAATAGTGACAAAATAAAATAAAATAAAAAACTTGAGAATGATTTGAGTTTACAAGTAACACTTTTTATCTTTCATTGTAATTCTTAAAAAGACAACTAGCATCATGGAATTTGTCTCTTTTAGAGTTTCTTTCATTGTATTTGTACCACTCGTTACTGTCATTAGTGAAAGTATAAATTAATCAATGGGGTTATAATTGTCGTTTTCCCCATTATCTGCACAATAGAGAGTTTACTAATTAAGTAATTAACTTTAATGCTAACATACAAATCTCAAAATATATTTGTTTAAAAGTAAAACCGTGGACGACTACCCTTGTTTTATTCCTTCTAATATTATTATAATATTGACAACAACAATACCATTGGCTCATTAATGCTTTAGGCTTTATGAGATTTGTTTCTTAATTAGGCGGCTTGTTTAATTTGTTATTTGTCCATGATGTTATATATATGAGATTAATTAACTAAGAAACTAACACATGGATTCACATGCTTCTTGTTTAATTTTATAAGTGGGGTTTAGAAAAGATAAAATGTAATGTGTATATAAACATTATTCCTGTCTTATGAAATTGTTTCTAATAGACCCTTAACTTAACTCAAGAAGAACATATTTATAAAAATCAAGTATGCAACAACTAACTAAAGTTGTTGCCATATATTAATATTTAACAACATCATTATTGTTGCTAAAAAGTTATTGCTAATTCTATACTTTCTTGTAGATGTACATGTAAAGTAAACATAGTCGAAGAAGGAATGATGAAAACAATGAAGAAGAGAGGATAGTAATAGTGAAAAAATAATATGGTAACTGAATCAATTGAAACAACGAGTAATATTAAAATCGAAGAATAAAATAGCAGGAGAGTAATAATAATAATAACAATACTTAGAAAGAAAACTAGACAACACACTTGACCTACTAATCTTCTACCCTAATCGTTCGACCTCCATAACTTTCTATCTAGGACCATGTCGATAAGTTGTAGGTGAACAACCATGCCTTGTCTAATCACCTCTTCCAAGACTTCTTCCTCGGCCTACCTCTACCTCTTCTATACCTACTATACACAACCTCTTGCACCTCTTCACTGGGACATCTATGCATCTTCTCTTAACATGTGTCTAAACCATCTTAGCCTCGACTCCCTCATCTTGAGCCATTATGGAGGCCATTCTCTTACCTTGTCCAAATAGCATCATTCATGATCCTATCTCTCCGAGTATTCCCACAATTTCATCTCAATATCCTCATTTTCGCTACTCCCATCTTCTAGACATGCAAGTTGATCATGACCAGTCAACACTCCACCCCATATAACATAGCTTGTCTGACCACCACGTTATAAAATTTACCATTATCACACAAGACACCGGAGGCGAGCTTCCATGATTATCTACCTCATGTACTCCATCACGATGCGTAACATCATCTTCAATCTCCCCATTTCCTTAAATTATTGACCCCATAAATTTAAAACTCTCTTTCTTGGGGATGACTTATGTTTCATCCTTACTTCGACATCTACCACGTGAGTTACATCCCTAAACTTACACTCGAATAATTAGAATTTTTTTGAAATATTGGTATTAGAACATTGAAAATCAAATTTGAAATCATGATTCAGAGTAGATTTAGAATAATTTTGAACAAAATATCCGTCAACATTTTGTGACCAAATTTTGGCGATTCGTCGAAATTTGTTATCAAAATTACGGAGATCTAAGTTTTGCCCATCGATTTTAAATTCATCATATATCAGAATTTATCTAGAAAAGCTAGCGACTCGATGAAATGATCATGCAATTCAACTATAACAACATCTGAAAATGATACTATATAGTAGATTTTAATTATTATTTTCCATATCCCATATACTATAAGTACATTTTTTTTATAGGGAATTTTACACAAATCTCATAGAGTTAAGAGCTAATTACATTTTATCCCTAACTCTTTTCCAAATTAAATAAATCCCTCAAATTTGGTGGAATCTTGATACATCCCAAAATGTCCTGATACACATTGCGTCCCAGTTTCGAATACATCCATCAATGTTCCGATACATTGCGTCTCAGTTTCGGATACATCACTCAACGTCCCTGATACATCGCGTACGTCCCGATACATCACGTATGTCTCAATACATCGTGTAAAGTGATGTATTCGACCGATACATCACGTAAAGTATAATGTATCCGAGAATAGGAGAGAGTTGTAATTTTTGTAATCTTTTCAAATGTTAGAGAAGTTTAGAGAACATAGTAAAATAAGTTGTGTATTCAGGTAATTATCCCTTTTTTATAACCACCACATTTCCAAGAAATGGACTAATCTTGAACAAAGTCTGGTAGTTGCATATTATTTTATCCATTATTAATCAAAATGCCAACATTTTTAGATGTAAAGGAATCATTTTGGATTAAATAATACCTTGAGGAAAATGTTGCATCATGGACAATTATTATGTAGCTTGAAGAGAACTAGGGTTTTGCAATATTCTCTTTCTAGCTAGGACCTCAATCATGGTGATTATGGTTTGACTACTAAAGTGTCTTGTGGTACTTTTATTTGAATTTTAAACTATTCCAATTGGCATTTAGTCTCCAAATTATGAAATGAAAGAGAATAAGTTTTATTTGCATATGTACTTTTGAGAAATTATTGTACAAAATTAGGTTGTTAGCTGTTCCATAGTCTCCCTACAATGAGATCTAAACCTTAATCTCTTCAAAGATAACACATCATGCATTGTATTTTAGATTCTCAAAATACAATAACAAAATACAAGTTAAGTTAGTACTCAAGATTTTATAGGGTTTCAAAAGAGGCATCACTACAGACAAAATTGACTTTGTTTAGTTATTGATTTTCAAAATATACTAGTCTGATTAATTCAAATTCGTGTTGTGTAGGATCTATTAAAAGAATGTGCTCCCGCCTCCCTATCATCATTCTTAGGACTTGAACTCTAGACCTCTTGTCAATTATTGGAGTACCATCAATTTTACCACATTCCGCATGGTAAAAAAAAAAGAATAAGAAGGGCAATAATACAAAAGGAAATTTATAGAAATCCTAATAGTTTAGGAGCTAATTACTTAAATACACTCTAGTTTGCAATATTATGAATCTAACCATATTTTGGTGCGTCCAGATTCATGTATCTCGGGATACATGAGGTCATGCGTAATTTGTTCCAGATACATCTTATTCAAGTGAATTCGCATGTATCTGAAATACATATAACAAATCTCGCTTGGCTTCCTCACCTCCCTCACATCTCTCTCTCTCCACTCTCCTGTGTATTTGGTATCCTAGATATATGTGAATCACACTAGATACATACAAATACATGTATCTAGTGTGTATCTAGTGTGATTCAGATGTATCCTGGATACATGACTATCTCGCTTGCCTCTCTCTATTTTAGTGTATCTGGTAGAAAATTTACATGTATCTAGGTGTATCTTCCTCAATATATTGTAAGAGTAATGCCTAATAAGTGGTAAGATACGTAATTATTTGAATATATATATATATATATATATATATAATTAGTATATATGATATAGATATATGTTTAATAAGAGGTAGTTTTTCCTAATATATATCCCATTAATTTTTGTACAACAAATAATGGAGGAGTTGAATATATAGATTGGTAAAGTTCTTCCAGTTAAGTTGGAGACAGCACGGGTTTAGTTAAAATAGTTATGCAATTTGCAGCATCATACAATCTTCTAACCTAACAAAATCACATTATTTTGTCTCTATACACAAGATATTTTATATGTTAATTGAAAATTCTAGCATTTTCCTCCAACATTATATATATGTCCATTATTTTGACTAAAGTTGTATTTCACTAATGAGAGCATCTTTAAGCAATCAAATTACAGTAATTAAAACCAAGTTGCAATGGTAGGTACATGTTGAAATGAATAGTTACTCAAATATTGCTTGATATTATGAGTATGAGGATTGAAATTTGACCAAAGAAATTTGATTTAACATGTAAAGCATATTTTGATTTTTCCATATACTTTAAAATTATGAAAAAAGAAAGAAAAAGTTTGAAAAAATAATGTTAAATGGATCGGGTGAATTGTCCAAATACATAAAGTTCCATCATCGATGTGAGATTTTTACATTCATCAATTAGGTATGCACACATGGAGATTGTGGTGCAAAAACAACACCAAGAAAACAAGGAGACAATATCAACTGACCACTTTTTGATCTTATCTTTAAAAAATAATTAGGTTGAAATTTCACGTGTGAAACTTTATGATAATATTAAGAAATTTCGCTTGTAAAATTTTAAACTCCATTTTAGTGACTAAGTTTCAATTACCGAGGCTAAAAATGGCTATTTTGTAAACTTTACGTGAAAGGAAAAGGGAAATTAAACTTGCCAATTTTAGGCAAGGGTGTTTATAGTATTCGGTCCGATTTTTTATATTATTGATTTTTGGTTAGTAAGCACACTGATAATCAAATCAATACGAAGTCAAGAAGTTTCGGGTTCAAGTCCCTTGGGTACGGAGTCGCCTTTGTTAGGGAGCCCAATGTGGGACTTTCCGGCATAATTCCGGATTTAGTCAGGCTGCAATGTGAATATCGGACACCGATGGAAAACCAAAAAAGAACAATTAATACGAAGTTCATTTTTGATTTTTTATTAGTCGGCTTTTGATCATTATTAGAGTTTGTATTTACCATTTAAAGCCATTACTATATAATCGTAGATAAAAAGATACTTTTTGTATAATTTTCATTTGATTGTACTTTGTAGATTTAAGGGAAAAGGGTTTGAAAAATACTCCAATTTTGACGAAATTGTTGTTACAATACCAAACTTTATGGAGGACCTTTTTATTGGAGAATTCAACAAGGAAATTGCAAAGAGCTTAATGTAAATGTTAGTCACTGTTAGTTCCAACTGTCACTGTTAGTTAGTTAAGTCTTCTGTTAGTTAGTTCTGGATTTTGTTAGAAGATATTTTCATTTTATGTAAGTCGGTTAGTAGTCAGATGTATATAAGGCATGAAACAGATGAATTGTTGAGTAGTTTTTGAGTGTGCTCTTCATTGTATTCATTTCACTGTATAGTTTCTCTGAGAAGCTTTAATGGAGATTCAAGCCTTTCCTTAATTCTTCTTGGTTCATATACATTCAATGATCAGTTTTAACACTTTTACCCTCTGCACTATTTAATAATGTATTTTAAAGGTATATATGTGCCCACGTGGACACATTACTATTTAAAAAATTTCAAGTTAGCATGTTAATCCATTATCCTATCCATGTGTTAGTTCTTAGTTAATATAATGTGTAGCATTTATCAATCATAATCATCAAATTAACAAATTGTATAAGCAATATTGCATTAATGAGCCAATGGTTTAGTTGCATATAATATGCTACCTTTAATTAATATTAGTAAATAATACCCCTAGCTAATGGGATTAACGACAATAACCCCTATAGTAATGACAAATTAATATGCTTACGGATCATGCATGCATTTGTATTTCAATTCGGATTATATCACATCGAGCCTCAAAAACATGTGTATCAAATCATATGAATTTAGACTAGGCCTTATATGTGAATTCACTTAAAAGGTACAAAATATAGATGTTGAATTCACTATATGCTCGAATCTTTAATCCGCCTCTGAGTCAAACAAATATTGAAGGATCTATGACAGATCATGATTTCTTGATTTTGATTAGAGCTTTATATGCCTCAATAATGGTGGTTATGGTTGAATAAATACTATTAAAGTGTCTAGCTAGTAGTGTTTTCCCCCTTTTAAGTGTATTGTGGTTCTTGGAAGTAGAAATGGAAAATACAAAAATAGATTATTGCTTAATTAGATATAACCTAATTATACAAAAAATAATTATCTTAGAATTGACTATTGGTCTCTACAACAAGCAAACTACATATATTTATTGTAATCCCATAAATAAAGTCTGATGAATATACGATATACACAAATTACCTTATCACTATCTTTATGGAGATAGAGATTATTTAATTTCAATAGAAACTATTGATCTCTAAAAGACATTTTCTATTTGAACATGTATATTAGGAAAGGAAAATCCTATGGCCAACCACCTATGATCTTTTAAGAAGTTAAAAGATGCAAAAGTGTTGAAAATAAGGTTGTTGGCTGTTCCATAGTCTCACTACAACGAAATCTAACCATAATTTCATCAAAAAGAAACACAATTTTTTTTTAAAAAAAAATTGATCGTTCGATATTCGATATCCGTACTAAAGCTTGATTAATTTGGATTTTATCCGCATAGATAGGATCATATTCAGGGGAAAGTGCTCCTTATCAAGGACTTTTCCGTATCCAAAACTCAAACCCGAGACTTCTGATCTGAGTAAGGGAGAAACAACCCCATCCACTGCACCATATCCTTTAATAGAAATTGCACAACTTGAATTGCATTTGATTCTCAAAACACAATAAATAATACAAGTTAATTAGTATAATGCTGAAATAATCATGCAATCTTCTAATATAATAATAACAGAATCATATTCGTTTGGCTTCATTCACAAGATTTTATAGCTATTGATAACCCTAGCATTTTCCTCCCACAATATATTTTGACTGCAAAGTTGTATTTCACTTATGAGAAAATCTTCAAGAAATCACATTTATTCTCTTATTTAATAAGAGGGAGTTGGAAAGGAAGCACACACGAGACCGTCAACATGTGTGCTTACAGGGATTAAGATTGAATCAAGGGGTACTTTGGTCATTTAAGGCCTCTTATTTTAGACTTCATGCTTTAATTATGTTAAAAAAAGTACATTGGCTTTTCACATGTGAGTCCCGCTTAAAGTTAGCAACGCAACATGTTTTTTTTTTCAAAATGCTTCTGTTAGTTTCACGAAGAGAACCTTTTGATTTCTTTCTTTTTCATGGAAATTGTATTCTTTAATTATTATCATATGGTATAATTTAATATAATATATAATGTAAAAATTCCATAGATACTTAGGGTAAATGTTAAAAATTAAATTTTTTGCACGTACTTTGAATATAACTTCTAAAAATTATAGAACTATAATATTATGAATATTGTAATTATCTGTGTTCTTTTATCTCAATTTGTGTGACATCGTTTTTTTAGACATAAGTTTAAAGACAAACACTCGAAACATTTTATTTTTAAAAATTCACATATATTTATATGCTATAAATCATCTCATTAAAAATAAAATGATAATTTTAAAGTTAAAATTATTGTACATAGCAAGAGTAAAACTATTCTTGGGGTGAAAAATAAATATTTCTTATCTTAAAATAAAAGTACTTTGAGTTCACTAATATTTTATTTGTTTTATCTATCAATTTGATTCAATATACCATTGAATAATCTATTTTGTTTCAATTCATCATAATATATATTTTATTAAAAAAAAAAAAGGAAACTAATGAATTAAATTTGTAATTCACTTTTTGATGAAAATACAAGTTTGAAGTGAGACTTATTTTTTCACTGTATTTATGTTAGGTAGTTAAATAAGAAGGTAACAAGGAAAAAATTAGTAAAGTTAAAAAAAAATAAGAAAATAATAAAAATAAATTGGCAAAAAATAAAAATAAAATATATTCAAAAAGTAAAGAAGGGATAATAATAATTATATAACTAAGCAAGGATCATTAAGGAAAAAAAAGATAAAAGAAAATACATATGATTAACAAATAGAGTTTAAAATATAAAAAAATGAATAATATAATTGCAAATGAAGAAAAAAAATTGATATATCATAGATGTTTCAAATGTTAAATGTTAATTTCAATTAGTCTAAGATAAAATTATTAAACATAAATTGTTGGGCCCGTGCAAAGCACGGGCATAATATCTAGTACTAATATAAAGTCAAATTGCACTATTGGGGACTTTATTTATATATGGTTAGAAATTAAAAAAGGTTCAAGTTTATCAATTTCTATATTGTGTACTTGCATGCTAATATAATTTTAAAAAGTAAAATCATACCCAAGCAAGTAGATTTTAGAGTTTAACTTGCTTCTAATATTTTTAAACGGAAAAAGGATAAATTTACTATGAACTGTGTGTGAGACCTTTATTTAAGTATTGATTCTCGATAACACGCAAAATTAGTCCATAAAAATATAATTCATTTATTCTATTTAAGTTTTGACAAATCAATGATCAACTCATTCATTAACTCAGTGTACTTTGATCTGTTCAATTGAATCTGTCTAAAAAAGTTGGGTTGTTTAGGCTAATACGTGGCCCAAATTAACATAGAAATTTAGTCGAAATATTTTTATTTATTTTTCCTTAATAGTCATAGCCAAAAAGAAAAAAGTTGTTAGTTTTGTTTGATAATTAGATAGGTTATAAAAAAGAAGAAGATAAAAGTAATAATTAACACTCAATAAAAATTGGTTATGATTTATTATTCAGCTCATCTAACTCGGCTCATCTCAATGCGAATAAGCTCATTTTAATCGATCTAAATTATAATTCGCCCATTTGACACTCTTACGCCGCCTTGGCAGTCTTCTCTCACGAATCTTCTATAGCAAAAATAACATATTATTTGAAAAATAGATTACTTTATTCTTTAAGGAGGTTAATTATTATGGAATTATAGCTGGATCATATTTCCGTACAGACAAGGAGTATAATGTGTTTTTGTGAATATGAAATTGTAGAATCCAGAGACTATAAGCTGGCATATATATATATATATATATATAATTTTTGCAAATTTTTTTACGTATTAATTATTTTTATTATTGTATATTGTGTTGACCTAAAATCTTGCATGCATATTATTGGCTTCACCTTTTATAAGGGTTTCGGCGCAACCCCTATGAAAGATTTGGATAAGTTACCTATTTAATCGATCGGCCAAAAATATAATTGATCGGCCAAAAATAATTATACTAAATATATATATATA
>JAJOOR010025197.1:0-22060 GCA_036250505.1 Solanum acaule | reverse complement strand
ACAATACGAATGACTAAATAACCAAATATTTAAATAAAGCTAAAATCTTCTTGAGACAATTTTCGAACATTCATAAAATATACCAATTAGGCACATAGTTATACAATAATTAACTTAATTATAAACTAATTAACTCGAAATATAAGCTATTAATTAGTTTAAACTAAATAACCAAATATTTAAATAAAGCTAAAATTCTTTCAAGACAACTTTCAAACATTCGTAAAATATACTAATTAGACACATAATGATATAATAATATCATATTTATTATTTTAAAATTTATAAAAATGACAAAACTACTTAAAATGACTTGAAAATTATTTTGAATCTTATAAAGCCAGTTGTTTCAAATCATTTGAAATTTGGGAAGCTCGATGATTAATTTATATTGTGGAGGTCCAAAATTGGGTGTCAACACATCCAACTGGGTGACTAGTGTGTTCCACTCCTGCTTCTTTTTAGCTTCTTTGCTGGCTTCTACCATTCCATCAAGGAGTTTTGCTACGATTTCATAGGGCTGGTATAGCATGCCGCCCTCGCAAAGTTGATCGGCTACACTTCTATTCTTGGGTCCAAGACCCCTATAGAAGCACTACAGTAGCGCCTTATCCGTCATCCCATGAGATGGGCATGGTTGCAGCACCGCTTGAAACTTCAGCCACATTTCCTGAATTGTTTCATCCCCCACTTGTTTGAATGTCAGGAGGTTGTCCCTCAAATTTAACAATTTCAAGCGGGGATGGTCTATATGGTATCCATAATGATCATCCATTCTTATTTCCCTGCTTTGATATTCAAACAAGCAAAACAACACTACAATTTAGATTAGTAAAGCTAAAACTAAGAAGAACCAAAAATTCTACTTAACTAAGAATTCTCAAATAACACCACTCCCCGGTAGCGGCGCCATTTTGATGTTTGCGTAATCAAGACACAACTTTCGATGCAAGTGTCTACGATCGTACAATAGTTTAGTAACCCAACCAAGGGTTGGGATCGTCCCAAGAGAGTGGTTTTGAGAATTTATAGAAAAATAAAATTTCATTCTAACTAGTCGTAGCTAAAGACATTTACGAGTAAAAATATTGTAAATTAAAAAGGAGGGACACAAGAGTGTCAATTAACAATTGGGGGGGTTTTGTCACTAGTAAGTAAAAACAACAAAATAAACAAGGGTTTCTAAATAATGAGAGGGGATCCTTGGGATGTGACGGGAATACGGGTTAATCTAGATTATTGGGTACATGCTTTTGATAGAAGATTCATAGAATAATTGTGACTAGGCTAGACTTCAAGGGGAATAAACTCTCTCTTTCGAGCAACTTACCCCGTTTCAAATGCGTTCCTCTCGGACACCCATTTGCCGCATGAAGACCCGTCTACGCCTTAACCCACTCACTCTCTCGAGCTGAGTGTGTGGATATGGGACTAGAGTTGACTCTTTTGAGCTGAACTTCATGTCGACCCACTCACACTAGCTATCAATTTAGTGGTTTTAGTTTTACGACCTCTCTCTCGAGCAAGTCGAAAACACATAAATAAACTTGTATTTGCAACTACAAATTTATTAAATTCATCCACAACCACTAAATGAAATCACATTTAAACTACGAATAGACTATCAGCAAGCAAGACCCAACAATTATCTTAACTCATATTCACTAAGTCACCCCCCAAGAATTGGGGTTTTTAACCACACATCAAGAGATAGAATTTTATACCTAAATGAGCTTGCATTCAAATGGGTATGAAGATTTAAGTTTTGTTACAGGTCAAGAATGAAGAATCTAAGAGACCCAAGTCCAAATCCTTGGAGATGAAACCTCCTTCTTCTTCAAATCTTCAAAACCCTCAAAAAGTACTATTCTCTCTAAAAAATTATCACAAATGTTTGACTCTAAGAGAAAATTATAATAATTGTTCCACACTAAAACTAAAACTTTAACTAGTATTTATAGTTATCTCAGATTTGTGCTGCAGCGGATCGTTCGGCGTCATTAGTTGGAATCGCCGATCAACTCGTCGATTCGCCCTTGGTGTAGTTCATCTCCGTCTTGTACCAGCCTTTAGCATCGTCGTGCTCTAGGTCATTGGGAGGCGTGGTACTACTTCGCGGAACTTCTCTGCGATGCGCCGACTGCTCCCTTTTTCCGCCGACTTGATCCTTTTCGTCAGGGCTCAGCACACTGGAACAAAAGGCGAAGTAAGACCCTTCAGCAACTCGCCAAGTGGACTCGGCAATCATCAGGCCTTCATTTCTTCGTTCTTTTCAGCCTTTTTGTTCCTTTTTGCGACTTAGTGTCCATGCTTTCCTTCAAACTTCAAATACCTAAAACTTAGGGGTTTTCATCAGATATTGAGATAAAATAAGCATTTTAGGAAACAATTTCTATTAAAATATAGCCCTGAATGAGTCCAATTTGTGGATTCATCAACACTTTGGGAAGCCAACAAAATACATACAATGGAAAATTAGTACCAATAGTGTAACTCAATTGGTTATCCAAAACGATATAAGAGAAATTTGTGGAAAAAACCTTTTTAATATCAGAAATCAAGCAACAAATTTGTGAAATAAAAAGTTACCCCCATTTCCTTGATTATCACAGTTTTTGCAGAGCTCATTTGTAACCTTTTTTGTCAAATCTAGGGAGCAACACTTGAAGGTGGATTCATCATGATAAGCGGAGAAGGATATGAGCTTCGTTGATTTCATGATTTTTCTTATCTATGAATTTTGACGTTGCGGATGTTGGTACAATGGTAGAAGGAGTTGTAGTCGCCGATGTAAAGAAAATGAAATTCAATGTGAGCAGATTGGGGATTGGGGATTTATTTAACCTTAAAAGAAAGATAAATAAAATAATAAATCTGAGTAGTTCTTTCTAGAGTAAATGGCTAAAAACATTCCTCAACTATACCTCAAACTCAAACTACATCCTTATGTCATTACATTAAACAAAAAACATCCTTCAACTATTCAAAATATTGCAAGTAACATCATTCCGACAACTTTCTGCCAATAAACTAACCACTTTAAGTACAAGCACACAACTTCCCGATAAATGCAACAATTTTGCCCACTCATTGATCTTCTCTACCAAGTAGCAAACTAGTAGGAATATTAATTAAGGCCTAAAGATTTATAACTTGGGACTTGCTCAGCTTTATTTTGTTCCCCCCTCCCTCTTTTTTTTTTAAATTTTTACTGAGATTGTTATTATGTTGTTAGTTTTCCTATCAAGAATCTTATTGATTTAATGTTTACTTTATTTTCTCATTTTCTAAATGGTACGTTACTCCTCCAACAACTTTCACCAAATTTCTTACGCTCTCAACTATTTAATTGAAAACTTTAAACATAAAAATCAGATGTAAACCTTGCACATCTGTCTTTGGATATAAGAAAAAAATTATGTGATACTTAAGTAGAAGGATTTGAATTCTTAGTGTATGTTTTGGTGCCAGCGAAAAACAATTTTTAAAAAATTATTTTCAGTTTTTCATATTAAATTGGTCAAATTTTTTGAAAAATTTCTAAGAAAATAAGTTCTTAAAATATGAGGAAAATGACTTCTCTAATAGACATAGGAAAAAAAAGCTCCACAAATGACATTTCAAATTCATTCACAAATCCTTCTAGCAAAGAAAATGTTTACTCTATGTTTAAGAAAGACGGTGAGAGGACAAAATCTCTTTTCATTAGGAGATGGTTTCTAGACTTTTGACAGAAAATTGAGGAGGGATGTAACTTGTAACTTTCACAATAGTGCAGGGATGTTTTTTGTTCACAATAATAATATAAGGATGTAGTTTAAGTTAGAGGTATAGTTGAAGGATGTTTTTGGCCATTTACTCTTCTTTTTACCCACTAGATTTAGTTTTAGGGACTAGTTATTCTATTATTATGGAGACCATATTTAATCTCTTCGTTATGAGAAAAAATAAAATTGAGAACTAGGGAGCAGAAACAAAAATCGTCCCAATAAGCATGATTTTAGGGACCAATATTTTTACTTGTCCTTAGATGTTGGTCTTTAATGAGCCTTTTTCTTGTAGTGGATAGAAGGAGTTGTGGCACTTTCGAAAGGGTGAATCAGACTAGGTTGTCACTGTTCTAGAAGAGGAAGTGTAGCTGGCAGTTAAAGCTTACGAGTCTTATACTGATATAGTGTGCAATAAGAAAACAACAATGAAGAATCATACCCCTCTTTCCAGAAGAACTGGAAATATCATATTGATTATTTTGATACTTTCAGAAGATTTGCAACTAAAAAGTATGCCCTTTACTGTGTTCATTATTAAAGGAATATAATTTCTAAAAATGCAAAAAAAGGTATCACTATCAGAAACACTCTATAGGATTTAATCCCTGCTCGCCATGAATTTAACCAACGCCATTTGATATCGTCTTTTCATGTCGAAGGCAGGGGTTTGATTCCCGTAAGAGATATGTACTTATTCTCAGCCGCTTTCAATTAGTGTTCATTTTTGAGTGATCGCTCGATATCTGGATGGAAAAGATGGTCCGGAAGCTTCCTCTCTCCCAATTGTTTGAATGAGACTATCTGGTGTCCTTTCATCTCAAACTGAATGTAATAAAGAGTGTTATGTTGGTTTCATGATGGGGTTGTTCACTACAAGCTATTAGCGCTATCTTAGATTGAACATTGACTTATCTTATTGTCGTTCAATCTCTAAGGAGGGTTTCCGTTGAGAATTGACATTTTGTGAGTGATCAATTTATCAAGATGACAATTATTTATCCTCAAATAATTCAAGTGAAAAAATAGCAAGCATGACAACAAAATTGTTCTTCTCCTAGCTAGTTAGAAGGTCATAGAAAAAAAAAATTGTCCAGCAGTTATCTACCTTGACCCAATTACATAATAAAACAAGAGTATAATTGGAAATAAGCTTTTTATAGAGTTTTAATCCAAACACAAGATGAGGTGAGAAACAATGAACCAAAAACTTGATAAAAATAAATTCTGCATTACTAATTCATGTGTTACTAATCCCTGCATTATAAATTTTTATACCAAACGACCCCTGAATGTATACATTTGTTGTACTACTATTTCATTTTCATGTGGAAGTGAAGGTGCCAATTTTCAGCATTATCCGATTATGATAAAATAAGTGTAACATTTTGTATATATCACAATTAGTGAATAATCATTTTGAATAAAGTCTATCTCATAAAATAATATTTTTTTTAATATAATTAGACTTGTTATCTCCATTAAAATAGTTATAAATTATAATTTTTTTATAAAATAAACACATACACACATACATCATAACTAAAGAACTTTTACTAAATATTTTAGATATTTTTGAAAGAAACTAAAAATATATTTTTATCAAATTTTAATTTAAAACCGATGTTTTCGAATACGAGTGATGTTACAATAAAAATCTCAAATTTATGCTTTTAAGCCTTTGATACAATGCAAAAAATAATCATAAACATATGGGATGTTACATATACATCGTATAACAATGTATAAGAAGTGTGTATATACCGTTATATATATTGTTATACATTATATATTCATTGATTATACTCTATATAATGTACATATACATAGTATATATATATATATATATATATATATATATACACACACCTTTATACATTAACATACTTTATACATACTCTACTTATACATCATTTATGTACTGGATCTGAGTGAAATTGATAATTGGCTCTTCATCTCTTCTCGAATTTGATAAAAAAAAAAAATTGCTTTTTGGTTATTGGAGATTATTACTTTTTTTGGATCTAAGTTTTCCTTCTTTTCTTGTTGGTATTCATTCTCCTACTTGGTATTGTGGAGCCACAATAGTTGTTATAATAGTTGGGGATAAAAAAAAAAGTATAAATTTTAGGAATCACATAGTTTTAATATGAAATTACAATCTATCCCTATTTAGCTTTTAATTACATTAAACCCTGAAAAAGTAAAACAAACCGGATACATAAAATGTAGCTCGGATACATTAAAAACTAGTTCGGATACATTATAAAATAAACCGGATAAAAAAAATAGGAAAGAAGGAATTGGACTAGGCCATATGGAGAAGTTATGAAATTGTTATGGATCAAAGAATTAAAGTTAAAAGAAAATTTCTTTATTTTGAATTTAGTTGATATTAAACAAATGAAATAAACAAGTGACCAAGCGGGTGAAACAAAAAAAAAAATTGTATAAGTACTAGTTAAATATTAAACAGAAATATAAAAAATTGGATACATCATGAATTTTTTTATTTTAAAATTTTCGAAGACTTTCAAAAGAGTCCCTTTGAAGTACCTAAATTGAACCCAAAATTGTTGTTCGAAGTTAAATGAAGTGCACTTTTTTCCAAAATAGAAACCTTACTAGAAACTTTTATTTGCGCACAACATTTCTTTTTGAGTATATTTTAGGTTTAACAAACATAAAAAGCATAGTTGTATGCTATAGCTATAGTTTGCATAATTGTGCTTCATAACAAATTTTATGTTTGCTATGGAGCATCAGATTTGTATAAATCGCATGCAACATCTCGTTTTGTATAAAAGCGCAACAATTGTATATGTATATCGGTTAGATAATTGTATATATGTAATTACTATGTGTATGTATCAATGATTGTTTTTGTGGATCTACATAAAATTTGAAATTGTATATAATTGAATTGAAATAAAACATTTGTATATCAAATCTCTCTCTCTCTCTCGCGCGCGCGCTTTATACAACACAAATCATACATTGTAATTTGTATAATTTGTGTTTGTATAAAGCGAGAAAGAGACAAAGGCAAAAGACTGGTAGGGAAAAATCTGTATTTGTATAGTTATAAGTGTATAGGACGAAAATATATGTATTTGTATTTGTATATACAGCTTTCTCTCGCTTTATACAAACAGAAACACAATTTATGCATTTGTGTTCGTATAAAGTGAGAGAGGCGAGGGAGAGTGGCGAGCGGGATTTCTGGGGAGAGAGGTGATAGCAAAGTGTTTGCTACGGATTAAAATTAAATGAAACTGTGGTTATAGCATTTAATTTGAATTAATAGTTTGTTATTTTATATAATTTTCCCTTTCTTTTACCTACAGTATTTAAGAAAAACAATTTTTAATTAAGATCAATTGTGCGATCTAATTGATTAAACCTCCTAAGTCCTAATTACCCTTTTTAGCAATATATTTGAATTATTAGCTAACATAATAATATTCTACAAATTGACTATTATATATTATATACAATACTATACAAATATTGGTTATATACTATACAATGAACGTATACATAATGTATATACATTATATAACCATATATAAGCAGTATGTACATATTTTATACACTGTTATATTTTATATGTATACTCTATTTATACATTTAATTATTCACTAGGTTGTGAAATTGATAATTATTCTTCATCACTTCTTGAATTTGAATTTTCTTTAGCTTTTTGGTTGTTGGAGATTATATATTTTGGATGTGTTTTTTCCTCTTTTTTCTTGGCGTTGGAGATCCATTCTTCTACTTTGTATCGTTGAGCCAGAGTTGAGGATCGAAAAAAATTATTTTGAATTTCGCTGATATAAGAGAAATCATAAACAAGTGACCAATCCCTGTTAAACAAAAAAGTTAGCTAAGTAGCGATAAACTATTTATTCCGCTGGTACATATACGTAAAAGTCTATCAGCTAAATATATAATTAAAAAAAGATGAATTTTAATTTAAAATATCATAAGGTTTTCAAAACTGTTATTCGAAATTGGGCCGCTTGCCCAATATGGGAACCTTACAAACAACTTTCATTTGCACATAAACATTGCTTTTCACATGTATCACTATATATATATTTGATATATACACGATTTACAAGTGATATATTTTTGTGTATCTCATGTATAAGTCATTTTATAATCACGTGTATCATTATATATAAAGCTAAGTGTTGAAAACATGCTAAAATAATTCTTTTTAAAAAAGTTTTAAATTCAAATTATTGGGAATGTGAGACATATCTCAATGTTGTCTGGACCAAATATGTGTATACATACACTCAAGTGCATCTGGGTCTTGAATTTTCGTCCACTTAATTTTTTTTTTAATTTGTTGACATGTTTTTTAAAAATATTTTTCAAACAATTTTTAAAAGCCTAAACTCACCCCTTCTTCTTCAACATCTCTTAACTATTTTTCTTCATTTCTTTATCACCTCTATTGCATATATTTATTTTTAAATCTCCCTTTTAGAGTGTTTCTAAAGCTCTTGTTGCTGCTGAACTTGCCACAACTTTCCCAATTTGGTGTTTTTGGTGTTTTTGTTATTTGGATTTTGGGCCGATGAAGCTTTGGGCT
Organism: Solanum acaule; assembly: GCA_036250505.1. Classification (NCBI taxonomy): domain Eukaryota; kingdom Viridiplantae; phylum Streptophyta; class Magnoliopsida; order Solanales; family Solanaceae; genus Solanum; species Solanum acaule. The sequence goes on along the minus strand of JAJOOR010025197.1, from coordinate 13,690 downwards.
TTTGGGGGGGCTTTTAATGGGTTATTGGAAATTACTTAGAGCTTGTTTGGATTGACTTAAAAAGGTAATAGTTTTTAAGTCAAAAATAAAAAGTCAAACTGAAATGACTTTTAAGTCAAAAAATAAAAAGTAGGGGGTGATCTACTTTTGGTTTTTGACTTATTTTAAGTCATTTAAAATAAGGTCATTTTTTACCTTGCCAAACACTTTTTAAATTATTTTAAGTCATTTTTGACTAATTTTAAGTTATTTTTTATATTTGTCAAACACTTTTATAAGTCAAAAACTGACTTAAAAGTGGGTTTGACCAACTTTTAAGCCAATCCAAATACCCTCTTAAAAGTTGGTCAAACCTATTTTAAAGTCATTTTTAGCTTTTGAAAGTGTTTGACAAGGTTAAAAATAACTTAAAATAAGTTTAAAATGACTTTAAAAAAGCTAAAAAACCAAAAGTAGGTCTCCCTTTATTTCATCTTTGATGTCATTGCTGGAGTGATGGGCCACATGTTTCTCAGTACTGATTCGTATAAAATTAGCACGACATGACGATCAAATTCTTGTTGGGAATCATCAACCCCCTACTTTTTATTTGAATTTTTATTTTTTAAAAACTTAAAAGTTATTTTTTTTAAGCCATCCAAACAAGCTCTTAGTCCTATTTGTACTGACAATTCATGTGGAAACTCTTTTTTTTTTTTAAAAGAAAGTGTAATACACACATTAATATATATTATTTGAGGTGTTTTTTAAAACTTAAACTTATGAATGATAGTCTAGATATGTTTCTCACACTCCCAATAATTTAAATATGAAAAGAAAAAAATTTAATTATGTTTTTAACACTTCGCTCTTATAAAACATTGACATAGATGTGACACATAAGTGATACATAGTGTGTATGTTTGACATATGATATGGAGGATCAGCTCAATTACAAGGCTATTAAAGCAATTTCTGGAGCCTAACTTTTTTGTACCCCTTAAGAAGTATTCAATCTCTATGTATATATATATTTTATAATTTTCATCAATTATTCTTTAGTATTTACATAGCAGTCTTTCAAGCAGCGATTAGTGTATTTGCATGCTTCAAACAGTCCTCGAATTCCCTTTTATTAACGTGAAAATAAAATTATTTTATAATCCTAGTAGACCAAAGACCCAAAAAAAAATCAATAAATAATGTAAATTGTGTTCACTATTCAATAGGAATAATTAGACTACAGAATTATGATTTATGAGTATCAAGTAGCCTGCTTGAATATTCTTGAATGTGAACCTATAATTCATAAAGATTACTCTTTTAAAAAAAAACTGTTTAAATTCGTGCCTTTAATCTCTGAACTGTCAACAAAATCTAATTTCAGTCTTTGTATTTGGTAATTTATATGTATTAATTGAAATGTGCACCTTTGATCCTGTATTCGTGAATTGTCATAATATTCAATGAATTATTACATGTTATATTCGAATAATCTTGCATGTTAGATTTTGATCATTACTTCATATTTCAGAATAATTTAGTAATGAATATAATCTAGATATTGAAAAAGATAAATGGGGTTGGGGGTAGGAAAATGAAACCTTCACCAAAATCGTGATAACAAAATCAAAATCACATATTTTAAATTATTTAAAGTTAAATATGTCTAGCAAAATATTATAAAGATAAAAATCATAATTTTTCAATAATAGAGGAATCAAATGTTTTAATTATTCCATCAACAGGCGTTCCTTTTAAGAGAAGAAAGGAATCGATGTTGAGGAATTTGAACAAATGCTAATGGCTGATGTTCATAAAGTATCATACAGACAGACAAACTATAAAAATGAAATTCTAGATCAGAAAAGGCCCAAAGTCATTCCTCATCTTTAAATTTAGATTTAAAGTTATTTTTGTTTTCACATGGACGATATTAGTGTAGTTTTAATATCTTCCTAACTAACGGTTAACTTTTAAAGAATGTTCTTTTTGCCCACATTTTCGGTATATTATAACAAAAATAATTTTTGGCGGCAATAAATATACATATTAATAAAGAGTACTAAAATCTCTATGGTCATTAATTAGTTAATTGTCATTGGATCTAATATCGCTATAGGCTTTAGAGACATTTACAAAGAGTGTTGCTGATTGTGACTAAAAATACATAGTTAATGGTAATTAATTAGCTATTGTCGTTAAAAATACATATTTAATGGGAACTTATAAGTTATCATTAATTAATTGTCACTAAAAATCATATAATGATTACAATTAAGGACTTAAATAAAATTAGTAGAAACTTAACAAAGATGAGAGGTGATTTAGACTGTTTTCTGAATTTCAAAATAGATAAAGATGCATGGCAGATACTGGAGATCTCTTAATTAGTTGTGAAGTTGGAATAGGTTAAATAACGTGCATTGCATGGCCACATGCAGCTTTATTTTTTTAACTTTATCCTAAAGTACGATCTCCTCTCTGACTCATAAAATACAATTAAAGCAAGTAGTAATATGACAACAATTAAAGCTCATAATACTATATATATTTTTTGTTAATAAATAAGAACAAAAAAGAGATGAGATTAGGTTGCTAATTTTCAATTATTTAACAATGATAATTTCACTGTCCAACCCAGAGAGTAGTGACATCTCCTTTCTCTATTCATTGCCCATTGGCCAACAAAGAAAGGGCAAAATGAGTAGTGATAGTAGAAAAAAATAACACCAAAATGGCCTGGTCTCTATCTCTTAAAAAAATAAAACTTTCACCGGCAATAAATAAACATATTAATAAAGAGTGCTAAAGTTTATACCGACATTAATTAAGTGTCATTAGATTTAATGTCGCTGAAGGCTTTTGGGACATATACAAAGAGTGTTAATTGCGACTAAAAGTATATATTTAGCGGCAATTAAGAATCTATTGCCACTAAAAATCATTTTTGTTGTAGTGACACATGCAAAAGAGTAAATGCAGTGTCATGGAACTTTTTTTATTTTTTTCGGAGTTGAACGATCCAAAAATTTCAGAATTTTCAAAGAGTTGAAAAATCACAAAAAGATGTTTTAATTTTTTTTTACTTTAAATTATACTCATAAAAAAGCCAAAAATAACTTCAATTGTATTCATGACTGAACATAACTTGAACCAATTTTCAAATATCATTTTTCAATTTAAAATTAAAGACTATTTTTTTTTCCAAATTTCACAACACGGCCAACCCACTTAAAATCTCAAAACTTCTTTAAACTTGGCGAAAATATGTTTTTCGAAACAGAATTGTCATTTAAATTTTTAAAGAAAATTTAAAAAATCTTTATTAATTTTAAAAGACTTAACAATTCTTTCCGAATTTAAAGATCAAGGTAAGGGTTCAAAGGATACTTAATAGAAGGTTTAAGCACTTAAAAATGTCCACAAACATGTAGTTAATGGTGTGTTTCTCGAACGTACGTAGGAGGCCATTATGGAATTTTCGAGACGACTTTTTAAAGGAATATAATATCCTTTATATAGACATGAGTTCTCCATGATTCAAGGACCGTTAATGTCGTATTTCTCGAACGTACGTAGGAGGCCATATCTTGATCTATATCCCATGGATTTATGGAATTTTCTAGATGACTTTTTAAATGAATATAATATCTTTTATATAGACATGAGTTCTCTATGATTTAAGGGCCGTTAATGGCGTATTTCTCGAACGTACGTACTACGTAGGAGGTCATATCTTAATCTCTTTATGAATATTCATGGATTTATGAAATTTTCGAAATGTCTTTCCAAAGGAATGTAATATCCTTTATATAGACATGAATTAAGGTTAAGAATAAAACAGCTTCCAAAAAAACTAACTGAAATATACCTCATTCTATAAAATCCTACGAAATTTCGATGTCTACCATACATTTCAAAGGTTTTATATGGTTTTGAACAATTGCAAAGTTTTCAGTTGGATAAAATTGTTTCAATACATAATATATTAATTAGTCCATTATTTTACTAGGAGTGTGCAGTAGTTTGTACATCACCTTTTTGGGTCCAACTTTCTGTCTCTATGTGAAACAGAGTTGTGCATGTATAAGAGAAATTTATACGTTTATCATGAGTTGCTAAGGAGCGGACACAAGCGAATTCAAAATTTTAATTTTATAAATTTTAAATTTTATGACAATGATTTCAAATATTGATAATTGAATTCAAAATTTAATATTTATATATTTATTCAAAGCTTTTATTGTATATTTATCCCACATAATTGATTCTATTTTAAATACTCTCTCCATTTTAAAATAGATGATATTTTAGAATAAGTAATGTTTTATATAATTAATAAAATACTAATGATATTCTTTTTTATCATCAAGAACTTATTAAAGAATCACATTTTTAAAATGTATATATACAAAATAGGTTAGTAATATTATATTCTACTTTTTAAGAATAAGTAATTTTTTAAGAGATATATTCAAATTTAAAACCCCAATTATTTTTTTATACAGATATAATAATAAAGACTGACTTGTCATAAAAGATGCTTTAACTTTTCAAGTCATCGTGATATTATTTAATATGGCTATGGAGTTAAACAAGTCCACCAAAATACCATTAATGCTTTAATCTTGTCTCTATCTCTACATGCAAAAGCATAAAAAGCAAATAACTTGCATGGGCAATTAAACAATAGAATCATACTTCATCCAATTTAATTTACGCGGTATTATTTAATTGAAAATAATGTACATTATTCGAAGTCTTGATTTATGAGTCAACATGAGGAATTTGAGATCTAAAGAGAGGAGGATATAGTAGTATGTAATTAATTGAGAAAGTTGTTTGTATGGTCTAAAATAGGTACCTAGCTAAGTAACTATATGAAAAGTAGAATGAATTATAAGTGGATCATGAATTTGTTGTTAATATATTAATTTGGTACTTGTGTTTATTTTAAAATGGTAGGATCAGATTGTATCAAATTTATTTTCTTATTTTATTCATGTTGTACATTTATGTACAATCAACTATTCCTCAATAATACCAATCAGAATATATTATATATATATAGCATGATACTATTGACTAATGAGCAGTCCTTCAAAGGAGGAAACTCATAATTTCTCAATAATATTATCACAACATATCATATATTGATATTATATATATATCATTAAGGACTATTTCATATAATCTATAACACTCTTCGAATCATGTATGATACAATCACAATATATAAATATACTGTTATGGTCAGTGCCGGAACCAGAATTTTCAATAAGAGGGTTCAAAATCTGAAAAAATAGACACACGAAGTAATCAAAGGGGGTTCGACATCTAATATATACCTAAAAAAATATTTTAATCATGTATAAATCATATAATTTTCCGTCGAAGGGGGTTCGGATGAACCCCCTAATTGTAAGATGACTCCGCCACTGGTTGTGGTAGCATTAAGGTTTTCTTTGTTCATTTATTTATAAAGCTGCCCATTCCTTAATGATATCATAACTATATATTCATATAATGCTATGGTATCATTAAGGTTTCCTACCTTCATTCATGTACAACTAATTCATTTCTCAATAATATCATGAATGAGTAATTTTGTAAATAAATTAGTGAATTTATTTACTTTTTTAAAATTTTGATTAACCTAAAAGTAGTTAGTTAATATTTTTATTTTTATATTTTATTTTTGTTTTTGTTAAAAATATGTTTTATTTATTAAGTGTGTCAAGTTCAAATATGACAAATAAAAATAATAAACGAGATAATAAATGAGAAAAACATAAAAGTAAGAATGAAAATAATAAATGGGAAGGGGACAAAATTAATTACGATAAGAACAAAATTAATAAATGATTTGACAAAAATAATACATTGAAATACAAAAACAATAAATGAAAAGATAAAAAAGAAGAACAAAAGGAGCATTGGTCTGTGCAAACTAAAGGGCATCTGGGATAAATACTTTTGGCCGTCTGGACATTTTTAAATTAATATGGAAGGCGGCTATTTTGCAATAGTTTAATTTTAAGGTGTATTTTGTACTCCCTCCGCTTCATATTAATTGATCATTATACTAAATATAGTTGTCTTATATTAGTTGATCATTTTATTAAATCAAGAACACATTAATTATTATTTTTCCTATATTATCCTTGCAGTTAATTCTTTTTAAAAATATTCACATTTGTTTGAAATTTTCAAAAAACATTTAAAAAGTGAATTAATAAAATCATCTTTTTTATTTATAATTTTTTAAATATAATTCAAAATGAAAAGTGATCGATTAATATGGAATAGTGGAAATATAGTTTTCCCTAAAAAGTATGATCATGTGGATCCTGTAAACTGTAAAGGTACCAAGAGTTTTTGTAGCCAGCTTATAATTATACCCTATGTTTGATTCCATCTTAATTAATAAAGACTGGACTTATAATAACAGATGGTTTAACTTTTTAAGTCATCCTGATATTATTTAATAAATATGTCCATAGAATTAAATATTAATTAGTCCACCAAAGTGGCCTTATCACTGTCTCTACATACAACAAAAGCATAAAACTCAAACAACTTGCATGGGCAATTAAACAACACAATTATTCCCAATTCAGTTTTTTTTAATTAAAAGCAATTCAATTTAATTTATGTCGTATAATTTATCTATAAATCATGAAAGTTTTTGAAATGTTGATTGAATTTTTTGTCATTCATTAAAAATCTCTATAGTGGACAAAATTGTTATTTACTATTTTCCTCAAATAATTTTCATTTAATTTTTTAGCTATTGAATATTTTCCTTTTTTGAATGTGTAAAATGTTATTATATATTTAAGACCATAAAATTGATTACATTTTTTACTGTATATAAATTCTTTCTTTCGGTATTTAAATAGATGACACAATTATATTATTTTTAACATTGCTCCTAATATTGATTTTCATAATAAGAAAATAAAGTACATGAAATTAGAAAAAAGAAAAAGTAACCCTGGCGGCTGATTCGGAATTGGTATTTTCAACCTTTTCATTTTTTTTTGTTTGATTATCTCTCTTCCCCCTTTTTTTTTTTTTTTTGGCAAAGTTCTCACGTACTATTTCAAATTTTTTTTAATTCTAATTTTGACTTTAACGAAACTGAATCTAAAGTAAAAACTTGAACAAAAATATTTATTTCTATATATACATATACTTCTAGAATCTGCCCACTTTATTTATATTTTTACTTTAACATTATAGTTAATATAGTTTTTTTTTAAAATAAAAAGCAAAAACTAATAGAAAGATGCTTGTAAAATTAACTAAACAAAGGCAGAGGCGTATTTAGAGGGGTGCCATGGGTTCACGTGAACCCATGCTCCCCTCTCTAGATTATATATAGTAATGCTATATTTTTAAAAAAATATTTAAATATAGATGTGTGAACCCATGTTCAAAGTATCATATAATAATGCGATGATAATTGGAAGCACTTCTCTAAGTGAGGATAGAAATTTAAATCTTATATTTAACTTGTCTCTTTGAGTAACACTTTTTCAAGTGGTTATCAGTTACACTTTTGTCGTTTCAACTAGTTTTTCTTTTGTTTTTTTTCTTTATTCTTTCAAAATTTTCAAGTGTGTTACATTGAGAATTCCTAAAAAATTTAGCATTGTAATTTTTTTATATAATTAAATCAAATGTGTATATTAAAATTTAAAACTAGTAGTATTATATATTTTGGACCTATAATTTTTAAACTTTAATGGTTCATATTACGAACTAAAAGTCAAATCGATCAAATTTATATTTAAGATACATTTTTTCGTAATCGTACACCCATCTAGCCAAATTCTGGATACGCTTCTGAACAAAGGAGTATATTAGTGAAGGCAACTTATAGATGATAATAATGCTTGCAAAATTAACTAAACAATATAGACAATTATTTCAAAGTACTCAATTAGAAAGTTCTCTCTCCTTTTTAAAATTATTTATTGTGTTTCTCTTGACATGTTTCTTAAAAATATATTAATTAGAAAGAGACTGTGATTATTTTGTTTCTATTTACAAATTAAGATATATATTTTCTTTATTATATATTTATTCTATTTATATGAAATCGTACACTATAGGTAGAATATTGAATAGAGTTTTGTACACCTTACTTTGGTATATTTGACTCTCTTTTTCATCATTTAGGGGAGTTTTTAAACATCTAAAATTCGGTAGAGTATATTGAATAGTGTCAAACAAAGTGCGTGTAATAGGGGAGTTTCTTTAAACATGTTATTTGTGTTGTTTAGCTAAAGCCTTATCCCAAAATTATCGCTTCAAAAATTAAGACAAAATTAGTAATTATTTCCGACTATAATCTTTTACATGCCCTGTTCATTTTTATTTTTCACATTTCGCATTTTGTGAGTCAAATTACTTTGATCAACATTCTAAGATGTATTTTTTCTTTCATTATATTAATAACTTATAGCCTTTTTTTATATAGTTTTTAAACATCTAAAATTCGGATTTAAAATATTGGATTAATCTAATTAAATTAAGCTCCAAAATTTAGTCAAATTGACTCTTGTATAACGAAATACGACAATTAAAAGTGAGCGAAAAGAATATTAAAAAACTATTTTTTCTTAATAGTGCTCATTCTCAAGGAATATCTAATAAATAAAAGTAATTTATTTGTAAACTATATATTATATTTATTGCTTTTTCTTAATGAATATGAACTGAAGTGACCATTAAAATAGAAGGAAGGTAGTAAAAAGGTAAAATGAAAAAAAATAGTACTAATTTCTTTAGAATAAAAAATAATTTTAAATAACTATTTTTAAAAACAAGAATGTATTAAGTTTTAAAGATGGTTGTAACTTTTTAAGTAATAATTTAATAAGTCCGCCAAAGTGGCCTTGTTTCTGTTTCACATGCAAAAGCATTAAAAGCAAAGCTTGCATAGGCAACTAAACAATAGAATTATATATACTCCACCCAATTTCAATTAATATGATACTTATATTTTAACTGAATATGAAGTTTCAGATGAAAAGTATTTTTTGTGTCGCGATTTATGTGGTGATACTAAATTGAGTACAATTTTTAAAAAGAAATATTTTTAAAAATTATAATTAAAAACAAGTTATAAACATTGATATTAGTCTATTAATAAATTAACTCATTAAGAATTCAGAATCTAAATTAGTCTATTTATAACCGAATAATTATAAGAAATTAGTGTCAAACAAAGTGTATGTAAAAGGGGAGTAAGATTATTTAAACATGTAATTTAATCACATATTTCTTCCGTTTCTATTTACTTGTCAAAATTTAACTTGACACACTTATTAAAAAAATAATGATTGGTATAGTGAGTTTACCATTTTAGCCCTATTAATAATTGATAGGATTCCAAACATATTTACTCACTATATTTTTCGAAAACATTAACTCAATATTAATAAATTGAGAATAATAGGAAAAAGAAGATTATTCTTTCGTGATTTATCAAAAAATGACAAGTAAAAAAAAGAAATCAAGTTAGAAAATATTTGACAAGTAAATAGAATCGGAATCCCAAAATAGGCTATATATATATATTATGACAATCACAAAGCAAACAATCCACATAAATCTCATTCTCCTTCTTCTTCACATGACTAAAACAAACATATTTTCTTGAGAAAATTAAATGGAGGGTCAAGTAGAGCACAAAACAGTGGCTGTTAATGGAATAAACATGCATTTTGTTGAAATAGGTCAAGGCCCTATAGTCCTCTTCATTCATGGCTTCCCAGAGTGCTGGTACTCATGGAGGCACCAAATGTCATTCATGGCTAAACAAGGTTACCGCGCAGTGGCTCCGGATTTACGCGGCTATGGAGACACCACGGGTGCACCTAATGATGATCCTAACAAGTTCACAACCCTAGATATTGTTGGTGACTTAGTGGAGCTGTTGAATAATATTGCACCACAAGAGGAGAAAGTGTTTGTTGTGGGACATGATTGGGGTGCTGTTGTTTCATGGGCTTTGTGTTTGTATAGACCTGATAAAGTTAAGGCATTTGTGTGTTTGAGTGTGGCTTTTAATCCTAGGAATCCTGTCAAGAAACCACTTGAGACTTTGCTTAAGGTTTATGGAGATGACTACTATGTTGTTAGATTTCAGGTGCGATCCTTCATTTTTATCTTTATTATTGTGTATCGATATTGGATCTTATATTAAATTGGTTATGAATCGAACAAATTTATCATAGTAAGATTGATTTGTTTCAAAGATTTCCGATTGTGTTGATATATTTTTACTAGCAAGAGATTTAATTATTTGATCCAACAAAAATGTTTTTAGATTGATAATAGAGATATACTTCATTATATTAGTAAAGTATATATGTCAATAAGTTTTGAAGTTGAATTGGAATAGTACTGATTGTGCGATTGATGTTTTTGTTAGCTATATGTTGAATCTATTTGTATTTTTGTTTCGATTAATAAGTTGTTACAATTTGATCCATAATTTCATGATTTTGAGGAAAATTGGATGGAGGGCCATTAATTGGAGGAAAATTTAGTACTCCTTTTTGTTTTTTTGTTTCCCACCGGTGTCCGGTACCCACATTGGAGTCCGACTAAATTCGGATTCGCACCTAAAAGTCCCACATTAAAAGTAAAACACTCCCTAACAAAGGCGAAACCCTTCCACCACAACCCTTGTTGGTATACTCCTATTTGTTTATTACAAAGAAAAGGATAAATACTACTACTAGCTTGATGGTATATACCTGGAGTGTAGCAGTGAAAAAACTGTGGGAACTGTTGTACTTTAAGCTTTTACTTTATTAAAAACGTCTACTACTTTTTAGATTAATTAATAACTAATTAGTTAGTAGAATATGAAAACAAATTTTCTTGTACTGTTTGAACCACTGTTTCACGTGTTTGAATCGAATTTGATTACTCCCTATGACCCAATGTAGGAAGAAAAGAAACCTACAAATTTTGGGTGTTTAATCATGTTTCATTTCATTTGTACACGTGAAAATTGAAATTTATTTTTGAAGACTAGCAGAGTTGAACTCCCGAATTTTTTTATGGTCAAACTCTTATATCTTATATGACAAATAATTAAATTGATTAAATATAATTAAATTAATCAATAAACATGAATTAATCATTTAGTTTTCTTATATTGGTTAAATATAGTACTTTCAAGGCTATTAATAATAGGAAGAATAATGTTATTTATGTATTGAATTTGTGAAATGACCAATATTAATTACCATCTATTTTTAATAATGACAACATATAAATAGAAACAGATAAAATATTAAGAAACATCTATTAAATGGATGAAGTTGATAGATTGAAACAAAGAAAGTAATTCTCGGAAAACGAAAAATATTATATAAATTGAAATTAAAAAAAAATAGTACTAAATTAAATGGAAACTGTTGTTTGTAAAAGACCTATTCCGATAATACTAGAACCTTTGTATTTGAAGTTTTTGCTTTATCGATATGATCTTTTAAGGAGTACTTTTTAGATTAACGAATAGAGTATGAAATCTTATTTAAAAAATTCTCTTTCGAGAACATTCATTTTTTAACATAGTTTGTTTGTTTGATTATTTTATATATTTGTTATTAGGAACCTGGAGTAATAGAAGGTGAATTTGAGGAGCTGGGTATCAAGAATGTTGTGAAGAAATTCTTAACATATAGAACCCCAGGTCCACTTTACTTGAAGAAAGGCAAACCATTTGAAGATACTTCTTCTACTGATGAATTGCCTGGTTGGTTATCTGATGAAGATATTGATTTCTATGCTAACAAGTATAAACAAATTGGCTTCACTGGAGCATTGAACTATTATCGATCAATAGACCGGTAACACCATACTTTAATTGAACTTTTATTTTATCGAACAATAGTTAAAACACAACACATGAAGATTCATATTTGGATTGTGAATAATTAATATTGCAGAAATTGGGAGGTTACAGCAGCATGGACAGGAGCTAAAATACAAGTACCAGTGAAGTTCATTGTAGGTGATCTTGACATTACTTACAATGCTCCTGGTGCCAAGGATTATTTACACAAAGGAGCTTTCAAGAAACTGGTGCCACTCTTGGAGGAAGTTGTGGTATTACAAGGTGTTGGACATTTTATACACCAAGAAAAGCCTAAAGAAATTAATGAACATATTTACAACTACATTAACAAAATTTCATCCTCTAAAAATCACTCCAACATCTGTGCTATTCTCTAGATCACTTAATTAATTTCCCTGCTTCAACTCATGTACTAGTGTTAATTTGTTTGATTGGTTTTCTTAGTGTGCAAATAATGGTGATTGGTTAACCAGATGTGAGCTTCGGTTTGTTGTTCTTTATTGGAGTTGGAGTTTCTTGCACTTTTCTTGCAACTAATAATGATTCTTTTCTTCCAATTCTTGAGAAAATATTAAGCAGTAAGTTTCTTGTGCTTTATCAAGAAAAAATCATGCATAAATTAAGGCACAAAGAAAAAGGAAACGTAACTAATTATTCCTTTTAAGTAATACGGACACCAGTATATGACTCGCATGGAAAAGCCAAGAGGAGAAAATACAAACTAGTATCTTCTTACTTTCTTAGTAGTACAAAAGTTGGAAAGACATCATTTGCAAAGAACAACATTAAAGTGCTCATCTTCTACGCAGAGGCGGAGCTAGGTGGAGGTTCGTGGGTACGAACGAACTCAGTAGCTTTTCCATAGATTCTATATTTATACTAGAAAATTAAATAAATAATATGTATATTAACTTGTGAATCCCTAACAAATTTGATTGAAAGCATGTAAATGCTTTCCACTTTTTTAAAAAGAAATTTAGAACCCCCGAACTTCTAATCCTGGCCCCTCCTCTGCTTCTACGGGCTAATCACAAATTGAATAGAAGAAAATAATCTTTTCAGGTCTCTTATGTGTTAAAATGAAGATCTTTTGGGTAAAACTGAAGATTTCTTTATAAGAAAGAAGACATAAAATTTAAAACAAGTTTGTAAAAGGCACGTAACTAACGATATGAGCAAAATGGGCAAGAACCTCTTGCGTGAGTTAAGAAACAAGTTAGAGTCCAATAACTCTTACTTGTGGAAGTATATGTATACCAACTTTTTCTTATCTTGTATTTGCTCCACTTCACCAACTTTATACACTTTATAAATTAAAGCAGTTCAACTCTAAAGAATGATCATCTAAAGAAAAAAAAAATCAAGTAGAGGGACAGAAAGAGTGAGATGGAGAAGGTTGAACACAAGACAATGCGAGTGAATGGGATAAACATGCACATTGCAGAAATGGGTCAAGGCCCAATAGTTCTATTCCTTCATGGCTTCCCGGAGCTATGGTACTCATGGCGCCACCAAATGCCGTTCATGGCGGCTCACGGCTATCGTGTGGTGGCCCCGGACCTCCGAGGTTTCGGAGATACCACGGGAGCACCCAAAGGTGACTTCACGAAGTTCACCACCCTCCATGTTGTTGGTGACCTTGTGGAACTCCTTAACATCATTGCCCCTGACCAGAAGGTGTTTCTAGTTGGCCATGACTGGGGAGCTATGATTGCTTGGGCTGTGTGTTTGTATAGACCAGATAAGATCAAGGCCCTTGTGAATATGAGTGTTCCATTCTTCCCAAGAAACCCCATTATAAGGCCCATTGTAGCTCTGCGC
>JAJOOR010025196.1:0-27931 GCA_036250505.1 Solanum acaule | reverse complement strand
TCTAATTTGTCGTTATCAGTTTTTGTGATATTGAGTTTTTTATATTCCGGATATAATTTCTTTAATTTTCTTTTTATTTTTCTTAATTTCCTACTAGTATGTTTCTTCCTTAGTTTCTCATTATCCATAGCTCTGATACCATTTTTCGTAGTGGAACTGGTAGTTGGTGAATTCATAAAAGTGGTAGTGTGGTAGATGGTAGTGTGGTAGGTGAGCATTTTATTTTAAAGATTTTATTATAATATTCTTTTGCTAAGTGTCTTAATCTTGATATCTCTTTCCAGATACAGCACTATTCGAAAAAAATAGGGCATGATCCAGAGAATTGTTGTGATTGTGATTGTGATTGCGGTTGTGATTGTCGATTTATTTTTTCAATTATTTGTTGTTGTTCTTGTTGCATTTAATCACATGCAACAATAAAATAAGAATGGAATTAGGATATGATCCAGAGAATTGTTGTCAATTATAGTTATGTTATTTAGAAATTTAAATAAAATATAATTTTATATTAAATAAAATATTTTTAAAAATAAATTTTATACCACATGAAAATTTTATAAAGTAATTATTTGGTAAAAAAGAAAGAAAAGATTTATATTATGAAATAAGAATGAAATATAAATATTGAGGAAAGATAAAAAGATTCTTTTTAAAGAGTAAAATAGAGAATTGGGTTGAAATTGGTTGTTTGAAAAAAATAGAGAACTCTATATTTGAAGAGTAAAATAGAGTTCAAGGTTGGAGATGCCCTTACCTAAAGAATGTTTTAGCTAGCACCAACTCTAAGCTCTCTTTTGGCCATAGATTCCCAAATATTTTGACAAATATTATTTGGGTGAAAATTTGGATGAAATTTCACCACGTGTTTGGTCATAGTATTTTGGAACATATTTCGCTTTATTAAGAAATATGATTTATACCCATAAGTTTTTAAAACTATCATTACTTCCACAACAAATCTATTGAATCTTCGTTGCAACAAATAATAAGTAGTATCCATGACACTGGAGCAATGTAGTAGTTCGGAGTGAGTGCAACAAATATCATTCCATATATTGTATAGTAGATGAAACACATGACTTTTTATTTCGTTTTTTTAATAAATGTATATTAACTTCTAAAAAAAAGTAATACTTTTGTGTTATTCTCCCTTTTTTGTATTTTATAAATTTCGAAAGATAATCTTTCTCATTCAACTAATCACACTAAAATGGGTCAACTTGCAAAGACTTCCTATATAAATGCATTTTCATGTAGCACATAAAATGATCTAAGTGGTCAAGTAAGAGAGGGGTACATGTCCTAGATTGACTCAACTCTTGTTTCGAGTCTCACTAAGTCAAATACATGTGATGCAAATAAGCGGAGCCTAATAGGGATAACCATGTCTATGTTTCAATTTTTCTAGTTTTAAACCAAAAGGAAAAATGTGTCTAGACTGGCTTGTCCGAGTGGAAAACTTGAGCCAGGGAGGGGTAACTTATCGGTAGCAACACTATTCCGACTTCATTGTTGCTCCAACCCTGCCTAACATGTGTATCTAAAAATCTTTCATTGGGTATCAAGACACTTCAACTTTATCTAAATATAAAGTAGGATGCATAACTTCATTCCTGTGAATGTGCGTTAAGTGTTTTCAAAGACACAAAAGGGTGCGCGGGAGAAGACAATTTAATACAATTCAACAATATAAAAGCGATAAATGAGAAGCAAGTAGCACATTAGTCCATAAAGCATGATATATCCAAAAAAATAAAATTAAATCAAGTAAAAAATAATATAACAAAGCTCAAATTCTGGTTAATCTCCAGCGGAGCCGCTATTTGTCACACCCCTTTCTTCGCACGGCGGTAAGGGATTTTCCAATTTAAGTGACAATATTGAATAGGGATTATTTTAATTAATATTTTTTCAGAGGCACCTTAATTTTTTATCCCTAATCAAAAGGAAATGACTCTTTATTTTGGTCTGGGAACTAGAAATTCAGGTAAAGAATTTTGTTGACTGAGGAAAAGGTATTAGGCGTCCCTCGAGTCCCGCGGTTCTAGCACGGTCATGTTTATTGAATTATACTTATCTTAAAATTTTCTTTTGGATACATTATTACAGGTCATTATTTGTTAGCATTTTTTATTGTTGAACCTTTTATTTTATTTGGTCTTCACCTAGATGCATAATCGCATTCTTGGTCTTGACATTTAGAGACATTATTGTCTTTTTATGTCGCACCTAATAATTTTATTTATAAGTCTCTACTTTAAATTAATGAAAGTTAACTATACTATTAGACAAGGTGCGTCACCGCATCCTTGAGTTTACTGTTTAATGTCTCAAAAAGGATGTGTAACCACATTCTTAATTGAAACAAATATTTTTAACGTGCCTAAAACTCATCTAGTATTAAAAGTGATTGCTCTTATTTTTGTGAATTATATTTTTTATTGTTGAAATTTTTATTTGGTCTTAACCTAGATGTGTAACCGCATTCGTGGTTTTGACATTTAGAGACATTATTGTCTTCTTATGTCGCACCTAATAATTTTATCTATAATTCTCTACTTTAAAATAATGAAAGTTAACTATATTATTAGACAAGGTGCGCCACCGCATCCTTGAGTTTATTTTTTAATGTCTCAAAAAAGATGTGTAACCACATTCTTAATTGAAACAAATATTTTTAACGTGCCTAAAACTCATCTAGTATTAAAAGTGCTTACTCTTATTTTTGTGAATTTTAGACAACTATCTTTTTATTCCATTATTATATTAATTGATTATATTTTTAATTAAATTAATCTACATATCAAAGGATTCAACCAAACCAAAATAGAGTAAATTTAAGTTCAATAACATAACCCATTTGTTTATTTATTGGGTAATGACTCATTTATCCAAAAATACATAAATTAAAATGGACAATTGACATCGACATTAAGCCACAACAATGATATAAAATAGTGGCTTAGGCATAACAAAATTGAATAACAACAAAAAATAGAATTCTTACATAATAATAGGATTTATTCATCTTTTAGAGATTTACACTAAGAAGTAACATAAATATAACCCAAGAGGTTAATATTCATTTCAATCAAATTATGAATGAAACAAAACTATAAGAAAACTTATCACATAATTACATCAAATCCCATAAATAAATTAAAGAAATAAGGTAAAGTTGAACCTTAAATGAAGAGATAAGAACCGTAAAATCTTGACCAAAACTCGATTAGAACGCTCACAAATCTTTTTTTTGGTGTGGATGTGTGTTGTATTTTTGTTTGTGTGTGTTGTAGTAGTTGGAAGGAAATTAAAATGTTTGGATGTTGTTTTCTCTTTTCATGTACGTATGTATGTTGGTGTTTTTGTGTAAAGTATTGTATCTATGGGGGGGTGTTTGATTGGTGTTGCTCATTGTGTATATCAGTGTATAGTGTGAGGGAGTGGGAAATGTGGGTGTGTTTTGTGATAATGGGTAAGGGTAGTGGGGTAAATTTGGGTTAAAATGGGTAGATTAATAAGGTTAATGGGTTAGTTTAAGTTAGTAATTGTTTTTAATTAAATTATATAAAAAGAATATTAGCTTATTTTCTTGAACTAATAAAATATAAAAAAGTTAAATAGTGTTGGGTTTTGGGCCTTTTTCCCTTTCTATGTGGATAAATAGAAGTCCAAGGTTTTGTGTCTTCCTTCCTTTCCTTTGTGGATAAATTTTACCCAAATTTGACTAGCCCACTTCGCTCATAAGCCCAATATTATGGTGCATATGTAAGACTTTATTTTAGGTCTTATTTTGAGAAGAATTACAAGAGTTTGAGAGAAGCTTATAGAGAGAAAAGTGAGAAAGTACAGATTTTCGCACAAGCACTAGCAACCAATTTCAAATCGCGATTTCCGCTTCGTTTCTTATATGATTGAGCTAATTTTTGGACAGCTTGTTCCTTTCAACTTGATCTTTGATTGGGACTTGAGAGAGAGTGAGTTGGAGCCTTATAGCTCCAGATTTTAGCTTGTGAACAGTAGTTGCAGGTTTGGTGTTTTTGCTTCTTTTATTTCTCTAGTTTTTGGTGCTATCTTGAAGTTGTGTTCCTCATTGTTTGGCACTTTTCAGGTGAACATTTTGGAGAACACTTTTGTAACTCTTGTTGATTTTAGTTGAGCTTTGGCCTTATAATTTTTACTCTTTACACCGAAGAGGTTTTCCACGTTATAATTTGGCGTCTCGTGTGTTGATTTATTTTTCTTGCTTGGTTGATTTGTTTGCTGCCGAAACAGTTTTTTCTTGCATTATTTTGTCTTCTCTTGGTTCAAGTAGAAGGGAAAGTTTTGACTTGAGTTTTCTTCCGCTATAGACTTGTCGTGCATATTTATTTTGTGCTTGTCTTTCCCAATAAAGTGTTATCAGAGCATTTGGTTGCTGTTTATTATCTATTTGAATGATGGAGTCAAATATGAGCAAGATGATTTATTTGAATGGTAGTAATTATAGATGAAAGATCTTCTAATTGTCAAAAAAATGCATCTACCTGTGTTTGCTTCTAATAAACCCGAATATATGAATGATGAGGATTGAGATTTTGAGCATCTACAGGTTTGTGGCTATATCAGACAATGGGTTGAAGTTAACGTGAGAAATCACAGTGTTAGTGAGACACACGTTAGAAGCTTATGGGATAAGCAAGAGACACTTTATGTTTCGAAGACTAGCAACAATAAAATGTTTTTGTTAAAACAATTGATAAACATCAGGTATAAACAGGGCACTCATATTTCTGATCATATTAATGATTTTCAGGGTGTTCTTGACAAACTATCAAGAATGGGTGTAAAATTTGATGAAGAAATACAGGGACTATAGCTTCTTAATACTCTGCCAGACTCTTTTTGAAACACTTCGAGTTTCTTTGACTAATTTTGCTCCCAGTGTGTTGTGACTATGGAATATGCTAAGAGTGGTGTCTTGAATGAAGAGATGAGAAGAAGATCTCAAGGCTCATTTTCTTCTACTTCACACTCTAATGTTTTGGTTACTGAAGACAGGGGGAGAAACAAGTTCAAAGGTCAGAATGACAGAGATAAAAGTAGAGGAAAGTCAAAGTCTAGATTCAAGAATGTTACATGTGACTATTGCCACAAGAATGGGCATATCAAGAAATATTATTTCAAGTACAAGAGAGATATGAAACAAGGCGATAATGAAAATCGTCTTGTTGTTGTTGCTAACGATGGCCTTCTTATTTCTTGTGATGAAAATGTCGTCAATCTTGTTTGCGATGAGTCGAGTTGGTTTGTGGATTCTGGTGCTTCTTCTCATGTCACGCCCAGGAAGGAATTATTTTCTTCTTATACTCCAAGTAATTTTGGGATGTTGAAATTGGGCATTAATCATGAGGTTGCGTTTCTTGGTATTGGGACTGTTTGTTTGGAAAATAAAATAGTTCCAAACTAGTTCTCAATAATGTCAAGCATGCTCCAGATGTTCACTTGAATTTGATTTATATTGGACACCTTGATGATGAGGGTTATGTTAATACCCTTGGTGCTGGCCAGTGGAAGCTTGCTAGAGGTTCAATGGTTGTAGCCCGTGGTGACAAGTTGTCTAACTTGTTCATTATTTAGGGCTCCATTCTCAGAGGCTCAGTAAATGTGGTGGAGAATGATACTTCATCATTGTTATGACATAGAATACCGAGTCATATGAGCGAGGAGGAGATGGACAATTTGGCTAAGAAGAATTTGCTTTCTGGAGTAAAACAAGCAAAGTTGAACAAGTGTGTTCATTGCTTAGCCGGTAAACAGAAAAAAGTTTCTTTTCAGAGTCATCCTCCTTCAAGAAAGATTGATTTACTAGAGTTGGTACATTCTGATTTATGTGGTCATTTTAAGGTAAAGTCTCATGGTGGTGCACTTTACTTTGTGACTTTTATTGATGATCATTCGCGCAAACTCTGGATATTCTCTTTGAAGTCCAAGGATCAGGTACTTGATGTGTTTAAGAATTTCCAGGCCTTGGTTGAGAGACAGACAGGGAATAAATTGAAATGCATCTGTTATGATAATGGTGGTGAGTATATTGGTCCTTTTGATAGATATTGAAGAGAGCAGGGTATTCGGTATCAGAAAACTCCTCCGAAGACTCCTCAGCTAAATGGTTTAGGAGAGAGGATGAATAGAACTCTTGTTGAGAGGGTTAGATATATTCTTTCAGATGCTAAGCTACCAAATTCCTTTTGGAACGAAGCACTTAATACTGCTACCTATGTATCAATTTATCTCCTACTGTTGCTTTCAATGGTGATGTTCCTGAAAGAGTTTGGTCTGGTAAGAATGTTTCTTATGATCATCTTAAAGTTTTTGGTTGTAAAGCTTTTATGCATGTTCCTAAGGATGAGAGGTCAAAGTTGGATGTTAAAACTAGGCAATGTATCTTTGTTGGTTATGGTCAAGATGAATTTGGCTATCGTTTCTTTGATCTAGTTGAGAAGAAACTTGTTAGAAGTCGTGATGTTGTGTTCTTTGAAGACCAAACAATTGAAGATCTTGACAAACTTGAGAATATTGATTCTCAGAATAGTGAGAGCCTAGTTGATGTTGATCCTTTTTTTTTTACTATTCCATAGGTGAAAATCTTCAAGTTGATATTGAAGATGGTGATAATATTCAGAATGACCAGTATGTCGTTGATGCTCCAGTGTAAGACGATGAAGTTGGTCAACAACCAACTATTATTGATGCTCCAGAGACATCCCTCTGAAGATCTACTAGAGAGAAAATACCTTCATCTCGTTATTCTCCCAATGACTACGTACTCTTGACTTACGGGGGAGAACCTGATAGTATTGATGTGGCCATGGAAAGTGAAGAAAAAGAAATGTGATTTGATGCTATGGAGGATGAAATGAAGTCTCTACGTGATAATCAGACCTTTCGTTTGATTATGTTACCTAAAGATCGAAAAGCTTTGAATAAAAAGTGGGTTTTTCGGGTGAAACATAAAGATGGTAACTCAGTTCCACGGTACAAGGCTAGATTAGTTATGAAGGGCTTTAACTAGAAAAAGGGCATCGAGTTTAATGAGATATTCTCTCCAATTGTGAAGAGGTCATCCATCTGTGTGGTTCTAGGCTTGGCTGCATGTCTGGACTTAGAGGTTGAACAAATGGATGTTAAAACTGCTTTTCTCCATGGTGACTTGGATGAAGAAATTTAGATGGAGCAGTCGGAAGGCTATGAAGTAAAAGGTAAAGAGAATTATGTTTGCAAATTGAAGAAGAGCTTGTATGGTCTAAAACAAGCTCCAAGGCAATAGTACATGAAGTTTGGTTCTTTTATGAGTCAACAGGGATTCAGGAAGACTTCTTCAGACCATTGTGTTTTTGTGCAAAAATTCTTTGATGGTGACTTTATTATCGCTTTGCTTTATGTTGATGACATTCTTGTTGTTGGTCATAATACTTGCAGGATCAAAAAGTTGAAGCAAGAGTTGAATAAGTCTTTTGCTATGAAAGACATGGGACCAGCAAGGCAGATTATTGGCATGCAGATTGTCCGTGATAGAGATACCAAGAAGTTGTGGTTGTCACAAGAAAAGTACATTATGAAAGTACTTCGTAGATTTAACATGGACAAAGCTAAGGTTGTCAGTACACCTTCAGCTATGCACTTCAAATTGAGTACTAGACATTGTCCATCTAATGACGGTGAGAAGGAAGAAATGAAGAAAGTTCATTATGCTTCAGTTGTTGGTAGTTTGACGGATGCAATTGTGTGTACAAGACTAGATATTGCTCATGTTGTTGGTATTGTTAGCTGTTTTCTTTCTAATCCGGGAAGAGAGCATTGGAATGTTGTAAAGTGGATTATAAGATATCTTTGTGGTACTTCTAGTCTGAGTTTGCGTTTTGGTATAGGGAATCCTATTCTTTGTGGTTACACTGATTTAGACATGGCTAGTGTTGTTGATACTCGTAAGTCTACTTCAGGCTACTTGATTACTTTTGCAGGGGTAGTTGTGTCTTGGCAATCTAGATTGCAAAAATGTGTTGTTTTATCTAGTACAGAGGTTGAGCTTATTGCAGTTGTTGAAGCTTGTAAAGAATTGATCTAGATGAAGATATTTTTGGGGGAACTTGGTTGTACTCAAGAGAGGTATGTGCTTTATTGCGACAGTCAAAGAGCTATTCATCTTGGCAAGAATTCTAAATTTCATGGTCGGTCTAAACACATTGATGTGAGGTATCATTGGATTCGAGATGTGTTGGATTCTAAGTTGCTTGAACTTGAAAAAATGCATACCAATGATAATGGTTCCGACATGATGACTAAAGCTTTGCCAAGACGGAAGTTTGAAGATTGTTGCATGATCACCGGGATGGAGGTTTCCTCCACATAGTCGGTAGGCGAAGAATTGTTTGGTTTGGGGCATTTTTCCCTTCCTATGTGGATAAATAAAAGTCCAAGGTTTTGGGTCTTCCTTCCCTTCCTTGCTGGATAAACTTAACCCAAATTTGACTAGCCCACTTTGCCCATAAACCCAATATTATGGTGCATATGTATAACTTTATTTTAGGCCTTATGTTGAAAGAATTACAAGAGTTTGAGAGCACCCATATAGAGAAAAAAGTGAGAAAGTGCAGATTTTCGCACAAGCCCTAGCCAATTTCAAATAGCGATTCTCGCTTCGTTTCTTATCTGATTGAGCAAATTTTTGGACAGATTGTTCCTTTCAACTAGATCTTTGATTGGAAACTGAGAGAGGGTAATTTGGAGCCCTATAGCTCCAGATTTTAGCTTATGAACAGTAGCTGCGAGTTTGGTGTTTTTTCTTATTTTATTTCTCTAGTTTTTGCTACTATCTTGTAGTTTTGTTGCTCATTGTTTGGCACTTTGTTGGTGACCATTTTGGGGACCACTTTTGTAACTCTTGTTGATTTTCGTGGAGCTTTGACCTTGTGGTTTTTACTCTTCACATCGAAGAGGTTTTCCACATTAAAATTTGGCGTCTTCTGTGTTGATTTATTTTTCTTGCTTGGTTAGTTTTGTTTTCTGCCCAAACAGTTTATTCTTGCATTATTTTGTGTTCTCTTGGTTCAACCAGAAGGGAAAGTTTTGACTTGGGTTTTCTTCTGCTATAGCCCTATCGTGAACATTTATTTTTATGCTTGCCTTTCCCAACAAAGTAATATCAGAGCATTTGGTTGCTGTTGATTATCTATTTGAATGATGGAGTAATATATGAACAAGATGATTTGTTTGAATGGTAGTAATTATCATACTTGGAAAGGCAAGATGAAATATCTTCTATTTGTCAAGAAAATGCATCTACCTGTGTTTGCTTCTAATAAACCCGAATCTATGAATGATGAGGATTGAGAATTTGAACATCAACAGGTTTGTGGATATATCAAACAATGGGTTGAAGATAATATGAGAAATCACATTGGTAATGAGACACACGCTAGAAGCTTATGGGATAAGCTTGAGAAACTTTATGCTTCGAAGACTAGTAACAATAAATTGTTTTTGTTGAAACAATTGATGAACATCAGGTATAAAGAGGGCACTCTTATTTCTGATCATATTAATGATTTTCAGGGTGTTCTTGACCAGCTGTCCAGAATGGGTGTAAAATTCGATGAAGAAATACAGGGATTATGGCTTCTTAATACTCTGCCAGATTCTTTTTGAAACTCTTTGAGTTTCTTTGACTATTTCTGCTCCCAGTGGTATTGTGACCATGGAATATGCTAAGAGTGGTGTCTTGAATGAAGAGATGAGAAGAAGATCTCAAGGCTCATCTTCCTCTACTTCACACTCCAATGTTTTGGTTACTGAAGACAGGGGAGAAGCAAGTTCAGAGGTTAGAATGACAGATAAAAGTAGAGGAAAGTCAAAGTATAGATTCAAGAATGTTACATGTGACTATTGCCACAAGAATGGGCATATCAAGAAATATTATTTCAAGTACAAGAGAGATATGAAACAATAAAATAAAGAAGGCGATAATGAAAATCGTGTTGCTGTTGTTGCTAACGATGACCTTCTTGTTTCTTGTGATGAAAATGTCGTCAATCTTGTTTGCAATGAGTCTAGTTTATTTGTTGATTCTGGTGCTACTTCTTGTGTCACGCCCAGGAAGGAATTACTTTCTTCTTATACTCCAGGTAATTTTGGGATGTTGAAAATGGGAAATAATCATGAGGTTGCGGTTCTTGGTATTGGGACTGTTTGTTTGGAAAGTAATAATGGTTCCAAACTAGTTCTCAATAATGTTAAGCATGCTCCAGATGTTCTCTTGAATTTGATTTCTGTTGGATACCTTGATAATGAGGGTTATGTTAATATCCTTAGTGCTGGCCAGTGGAAGCTTACTAGAGGTTCAATGGTTGTCGCCCGTGGTGACAAGTTGTCTAACTTGTACTTTTTTTAGGGCTCCATTCTCATAGGCTCAGTAAATATGGTGGAGAATGATATGTCATCATTGTTATGGCATAGAAGATTGAGTCATATGAGCGAGAAGGGGATGGATAATTTGGCTAAGAAGAATTTTCTTTCTGGAGTGAAACAAGCAAAGTTGAACAAGTGTGTTCATTGCTTAGCAGATAAACAGAAAAAGTTTCTTTTCAGAGTCATCCGCCTTCAAGAAAGCTTAATTTGCTAGAGTTGGAACATTCTGATTTATGTGGTCCTTTTAAGGTAAAGTCTCATGGTGGTGCACTTTACTTTGTGACTTTTATTGATGATCATTCGCGCAAACTCATGGTAATCTTTTTGAATTCCAAGGATCAGGTACTTGATGTGGTCAAGAATTTTTAGGCCTTGGTTGAGAGACAGACATGGAATAAATTGAAATGCATCCGTTCTGATAATGGTAGTGAGTATATTGGTCCTTTTGATAGATATTGCAGAGAGCAGGGTATTTGTCATGACCCAAGGGTACCCCTAGATGTAACATGGCGTACTTGTCCCCGAAGGGGTCTCATACAGCCCCTTAGCATATCATAACATAAGATAATAGAAAAGTACGAAAAATATAAAAACTTTTATCCATACAATCAAAGTCTTTTCATAAAATGCAAGCGGGAGTCTTTTTCTAAAACTTTGTCTCAAACCATCTAAACTCAACTTGAATTAAAAGCTTTGGGACACAACCCATACAATAGTCTCATGACATTAAAATAAAAGACATAAAGGAAATAGTGGGTTTGTCCTCGAAGCTAAGAGGACTCACCAAATCTTCAACTCCCTTGCTCCTTAGAAACCTATCTCCAAGAATAGAATTCAAGTCTCCAAACCTTACATTTGATTAGAATGTAGGCAAAGTATGCGTTAGTACAAAATGTAATAAATATGTTTGCTATCATAATCATAAGAGCATAAGACAAGGGTTAGTCAATATAAGACATAATCCAAAATCATATGAAATACTTCATGAAACATAAACTATAAGCATAAGAGACAATATCATAATAATAAGCAAAGTCTCAAACATAAGCATCATATAAGAATTATCCAACTCTTTAGTCATCTATACCATAATAGAACTACTCTCAAGTAACCTAAAAGCATACATGTGCAATGCATGGATAGTATCCCATAATACCACCCACGCCAAGTATCCCTTTTTGGTCATCTTAATCATAGCATATGTGCATAGTCAAGTCTTAAGCTTTTCTATCATAATGGCACTATACTCCTAAGTAACCTCAAAGCACACTCGTGCAATGCATGAAAGGCATCCCATAATACCCTTCACACTAAGCATAACCTTGAAGTCATCCTAGTCATACTTACCCTCCTTTGGTCTCATTATTAGCTTACTTGATATAGACAAGGGAACTATCACCTTTAGTCAATCATATCATGGAAGGTAACTATAGAAACAATCCATCAAACATACACCATAAGCATAAAACAATAGCATATTTATTTCATAGGTCACTATAACATAAAAGGAACACAACATAGATACCTTCAAATCATACTTGTGCAATGCATAAGTAAGATCACATACTCTTACCCATACTAAGTAAAGCTTCTTAAATACCCATAGTTCACAACTTATATTCTTACTTATACTACTACACTATTTGGGACATAAGCCTTAACCGACATAGACCATGTGAGCTAACATGGAATCTGGTGTCTACCCCACACCAAAAAGGGGTTGCTCTACTTGCCGAGGGTAGAACCATACTCTTAGCTTGGGTGAAACCAATAGCTAAGTAACCTATGTGGGCACATAGTTATGGGATAAGGAGATTACTTCTAGAAACTCGCCCTCTACTAACGGAGGAGCCTCCATCTCATGAGACTTCTTCTAGAAACCCGCCATCTACTAACGAAGGAGCTTCTATCTCATTGTCAATATCTGCTCAATGCTAAGCATTAAGTCCCATTGAGTTCACATTAAGTCTTGACTTAAGTTCATATTTGTGGAAGAATGTCTTGACACTCAATCCAACATAACTCATACTATAGCTCATTAGCTCTTGTGTGAGCAACTATCACCATCCATGACCTATTTATGATGGCTCTAGAGCCTTTGATTCAATTAGGTGAGACTAGTCTTCCAACCTTAGAATCACTACATGTGACAAACCTTTCACATTATATCATAGTCATGCATGAGTGTGTATATGGAATTAACCTTTCAACAACACTACAAGTAGGTCATGAGCATATTCACTTTACTCTCAAAGTGTCTCTAAAGCATGTACTAAACTTCATACAACATGCACACTATCATATCTTGCCTCTTTCTAAGGTCAAAACTCATATTAAATCAACACATGTAGAATGACTACATTAGAGATGGATATATTCATAATTCAAGTAGTTCAATTACTACAAGCCATATCTCATACTTCACCTCCTTGAGGTTCAATTCTTACTTTCCATCATCCCGCCTAGGGTTCAAGCACTAGACATGGATATCCTCCTAACCCATGTGATTCTATCACTTTATGCATCCAAACCTTCATGAGGTAAATTAGGTGGTAAGGTCTTATCATAACCATTCTATCTAATAGTCTACCATTATCTCATAAGCTTCACTCTTGGAGCCTTAACATACATAATTCATCACACTAGATTTTCCCTCAAAACCCTAGAACCATTACTTTGTGAGAACCCCTTTCATGTTAAGTTCATACTCATGCCTAATATCATGTCTAGAATTCTACATTAGACAAGGATATCATCATGACTCAAGTGATTCTATCACTTCCTACCATCTATTATTCATAAGGGGAATTAGGTATATAAGGGTCTTTCATCACCCTTCTATTCATTAGCCTTCTATTCACATGTAGATTTTACTCTCAAAGCCTTGGCATCTATAGTTAGTCATATTAGCTTTACTCTCAAGCCCTAGTGATCAACATTCATGACTACAAGCCCTATTCTCAAAGCTTCACTTCTACAATCAACATTCATACCTAGTTTTCAAGGTATTCTAATCATATTCTTCATTACTAGGTGATTCTAGTGATAATTCATCATAAGGTTCAACTTCAAACTTTACAAGTCAAGATCCATTATATATGATAAAGTCTAGTTCAATTCATGTCTATATGTTACTAACCTTGAATAATTACTACACATGACATTGATTTTAGAAGATCAATTCTAATTCTTCAATTTCACCTTTCATGGCATAAACCCACACAATATCAAATTCATCAATTAGACTAGGGTTAACCATAGAAATCAAATAAATTTATCATAATATCATAATTTCAATGCTAAATCATTCATAATTAGGTATTATCCACTAGATTGGAATCATACCTAAACACTATCCACAATGTTAGAAGAAACCCTAGCTAGAGTTGGGTTTTGACTTCACAATTGGGGAAAAACCTTGGGGGCTCTATGGGTGGAAGAACCCGTAGATGATTAAGCTAACATACCATAATTCAAAACCCTAACCAAACTTGAAACAATGGAAGAAAATCTGCCCTACTTCCTTCTCTTCTTCTTCTTCTTCACTTCTAGAGAGAGAATTATTTAGAGAGAATTTGGGGTCTTGGAAGAATGAACTAATTGACTTAGTTTAGGGCTCTATTAGACTTATATAGGTGGTTTAATAACTAACTAACCGACCTCTCTTAAACCCTAACTAATTACTAATTAACCCCTAAGCCCCCAACTAAAAACTAACTCACTAAAAATTTGCCCCACTCACGAAACCCCCACCCACGGACCGTGTGTGGGTCTACGAATCGTGTTGCACACTCGTAGGTGCTAGAGTGTGGCTAAATGTTGCAGGTAAGTGTAGGCCTTGACCCATGACCCCCACCTATGGGGCATGGGTCCACCTACGGGGCATGGGTCCACCTACAGGGCATGGGTCCCATCCGTAGGTAGCCCATTTTTGGGCAGCTTTTAGGGACTGTTTTGGGTCCCCCTCAAGGACCCTTGGTTGGTCCTTGGGGAGTCGTACCTTGACGCCCTAACCCTAAAACCCTTATTCTAAGTACGGGAATCATTTTTACGATTTTATCCCTCACATCAAACTGTAAAACTGTAGCACAAGGCTCTAGAACTCTCTAGTTTAGTTCACCAGTTTACGGGTATTACAGTATTCGGCATCAGAAAACTCCTCCGAATACTCCCCAGCTAAATGGTTTAGTAGAGAGGATGAATAGAACTCTTGTTGAGAGGGTTAGATGTATGTTTTCAAATGCTAAGTTGCGAGATTCCTTTTGGGAAGAAACACTTAATACTGCTACCTATGTTATCAATTTATCTCCTACTATTGCTTTGAATGGTGATGTTCTTGAAAGAGTTTGGTCTGGTAAGAATATTTCTTATGATCATCTTAAAGTTTTTGGGTGTAAAGCCTTTGTGCATGTTCCTAAGGATGAGAGGTCAAAGTTGGATGTTAAAACTAGGCAATGTATCTTTGTTGGTTATGGTCAAGATGAATTTGACTATCGTTTATTTGATCCAGTTGAGAAAAAACTTGTTAGAAGCCGTGATGTTGTGTTTTTGAAGACAAAACAATTGAAGATCTTGACAAAGCTGAGAAAGTTGATTCTTAGAGTAGTGATAGCCTAGTTGATGTTGATCCAGTTCCTTTGACTATTCCACCAGGTGGAAATCTTCAAGTTGATATTGAAGATGTTGATCATATTCAGAATGGCCAGTATGCCATTGATGATCTAGTGCAAGACGATGTAGTTGGTCAACAACCAACTATTATTAATGCTCCAGAGAGTTCTCTCAGAAGATATACTAGAAAGAAAATACCATCATCTCGTTATTCTCCCAATGAGTACGTACTCTTGATTAACGGGGGAGAACCTAAGAGTCTTGATGAGGCCATGGAAAGTGAAGAAAAAAAATGTGGTTTAATGCTATGGAGGATGAAATGAAGTCCCTACATGATAATCAGACCTTTGATTTGGTTATGTTACCTAAAGATCAAAAAGCTTTGAAAAGCAAATGGGTTTTTCGGGTGAAACATGAAGATGGTAACCTAGTTCCACGGTACAAGGCTAGATTACTTGTGAAAGGCTTTAACCAGAAAAAAGGGAATTGATTTTGATGAGATATTCTCTCCAGTTGTGAAGATGTCATCCATCTGTGTGGTTCTAGGCTTGGCAGCAAGTCTAGACTTGGAGGTTGAACAGATGGATGTTAAAAATGTTTTACTCCATGGTGACTTGGATGAAAAAATTTATATGGAGTAGCCGGAAGGCTATGAAGTCAAGGGTAAAGAGAATTATATTTGCAAATTGAATAAGAGCTTGTATGGTCTAAAATAAGCTCTTAGGCAATGGTACATGAAGTTTGGTTCTTTTATGAGTCAACAGGGCTTTAAGAAGACTTCTTCGGACCATTGTGTTTTTGTGCAAAAATCCTATGATGGTGACTTTATTATCGTTTTGCTTTATGTTGATGACATGCTTGTTGTTGGTCATAATTCTTGCAGGATCAAAAAGTTGAAACAAAAGTTGAATAAGTCTTTTGCTATGAAAGACTTGGGACCAGCAAGACAAATTCTTGGCATGCAAATTGTCTGTGATAGAGATGCCAAAAAGTTGTGGTTGTCACAAGAGAAGTACATTCAGATTCGTAGATTTAACAAGGACAGAGCTAAGGTTGTCAGTACACCTTTAGCTATGCATTTCAAATTGAGTACTAGACATTGTCCTTCCAATTATGGTGAGAAGGAATAAATGAAGAAAGTTCCTTATGCTTCAACTGTTGGTAGTGTGATGTATGCAATGGTGTGTACAAGACCGGATATTGCTCATGTTGTTGGTATTGTTGGCCGTTTTCTTTCTAATCTGGGAAGAGAGCATTGGAATGTTGTAAAGTAGATTATGAGATATCTTTGTGGTACTTCTAGTTTGATTTTGTGTTTTGGTATAGGAAATTCTATTCTTTGTGGTTACACTGATTCAGACATGGCTGGTGATGCTGATACTCGTAAGTCTACTTCAAGCTACTTGATTACTTTTGCAGGGGGAGCTGTGTCTTGGCAATCTTGATTGCAAAAATGTGTAGCTTTATCTACTACAGAGGCTGAGCTTATTGCAACTGTTGAAGCTTGCAAAGAATTGATCTGGATGAAGAGATTTTTGGGGGAACCTGGTTGTGCTCAAGAGAGGTTTGTGCTTTATTGCGACAGTCAAAGTGCTATTAATCTTGGCAAGAATTCTACATTTCATGGTCGGTCTAAACACATTGATGTGAGGCATCATTGGATTCGAGATGTGTTGGATTCTAAGTTGCTTGAACTTGAGAAAACCCATACCAATGATAATGGTTCTGACATGATGACTAAAGCTTCGCCAAGAGGGAAGTTTGAAGAATGTTGCATGATCGCCGGGATGGAGGTTTCCTCCACATGGTCGATAGGGGGAGAGTTGTTGGGTTTTGGACATTTTCTCTTCCTATGTGGATAAATAAAAGTCCAAGGTTTTGGGTCTTCCTTCCTTTCCTTTGTGCATAAATTTAACCCAAATTTGACTAGCCCACTTTGCCCATAAGCCCAATATTATGGTGCATATGTAAGACTTTCTTTTAGGTCTTATTTTGAGAAGAATCACAAGAGTTTGAGAGCAGCCATATAGAGAGAAAAGTGAGAAATTGCAGATTTTCGCACAAGCCCTAGCACTCAGTTTCAAATCGCGATTCCCACTTCATTTCTTATCCGATTGATCTAATTTTTGGATAGCTTGTTTCTTTCAACTTGATCTTTGATTGGGAACTGAGAGAGGGTGATTTTGAGTCCTATAGCCCCAGATTTTAGCTCGTGAACAGTAGTTGCAGGTTTGGTGTTTTTGCTTCTTTTATTTCTCTAGTTTTTTGTGCTATCTCGTAGTTGTATTGCTCATTGTTTGGCACTTTGTTGGTGACCATTTTGGGGAACATTTTTGTAACTCTTGTTGATTTTAGTGGAGCTTTGACCTTGTGGGTTTTACTCTTCACATCGAAAAGGTTTTCCACATTAAATTTGGCATCTCGTGTGTTGATTTATTTTTCTTACATGGTTGATTTGTTTGTTGCCCAAACAGTTTGTTCTTGCATTATTTTGTTTTCTCTTGGTTCAAATAGAAGGAAAAGTTTTGACTTAGATTTTCTTTCGCTATAGCCCTGTCGTGTACATTTATTTTGTGTTTGCCTTTCCCAACAAATAGTTAATTAAAAATTGTTTTGTGACCTATCAATTTTTCATTTAAACAATACACTTGAGTCTGTTTGGAAATTCAGGATACAACAAGAAGGAATTTCATAAAATGAAATATTGGTTGTTGTCAATTTGTAGAAATGAGAGCCCAAAAGGAATAAATAATTATTACTAATAGAAAAAGTTAGATGGCAAAGACATTTGTAATGTGGAGAAGTTTGGATACAATGATGACATGATGGTGTTAAAGCTTGGAGTAAATGTTTGGAGGATTAGAGCCTAGATAAAACATTCCTGTTGGAAGATGTTGTGGTGGTAGCAAAGTCAATGTTACTCCTATCTCAGCTGTATCTTGTGGTGTGTACTTCCCTTTACCACCAGTCATAGAAGTCTGTGTAAATCCAGGACAATAACAATTGACACTTATACCCTTTCCTTTATACTTTCTAGCCAGCACTTTAGAGTATGCATTTAATGCAAGCTTTGATACAGCATAATCAGTCCATAATTTTGGCCAACCTTTGCTTTCCCATGTCCCATTTTTAACATCTTCTAAAAATAACTTCACTAATCCTTCAATTTGTTTTTGAGATAGGTTTTCTTCATCCAATAGCATACTTTTTAGTTCTTCATTTCTCAGCTTCTGCAATATAAAATAATTAATAATAATAATAATAATACAAACACAGAAAACAAATACTAATATACTTACACTAAGAAGTCCAAGTCTGGAGCTAATATTAAGAATTCGAGTGACAGTGGAAGAGCAACGAAAGGTGGGCCAGAGTTGTTGTATGAGTCGTTTGGGACCATAAAAATTTGTGCATATTACTGTCTCTGCATGCTCCACTGAGTTCTCCTCGATATCGTTGAATGATACAGCTGCATTATTTACCTGACAACTTACTCACATTTTTTAAATTACAATCACAAAAAAATATAAAGAAACATAATTTTATTTATCAAAATAGTGCGGGTATAATTCTGTTCCTTTCTTGATTCTACTCTCATAAAATTTATCCATGATTTGAGGATCGTTAGTGACGTATTTCTTAAACTAGAATTATTTAGATTTGGCCTCTATATGAATATTTCATGAATTTGCGAAATATTCGAAATGTTGATCTTTAAAAATAACTTAGAGTTTATGAGATATTCGAAATGACTTTTCAAAGACATATAGTACCATTTATATAAGCATGAACTAGAATTTAAGGTTGAGTAGCCTCCAAAAATTCTAATTAGAATTGACCATACCTTATAGAATCCCAACTCAAATTGAACACGTCTTATAAAGTCTAATAAAATTTCCCAACCCTATTAACAACACACATAATTCACAATGGGCAAAACTATTCACCAATCAACCCAAGAGATTACGTGTCTGTGTCATTACTTGAACCCATGTGATATTTTAAATTACCACTCCCTCCGTCCCATTTGATATGCCATATCTTTCTATAAATAGTTGAACCATAATATTTGTTATTTTATGAAATTTATGCATAAATTATCATATTTTGCCTATTATACCCTTAATAGAATAGTTAATTAATCTTGTCATTTATTAATAAAGTTGACTTAAGAAAATATTAAATAATGGTAGAAGGGTAAAGTTACATCATTTCTTAATACAAGTACAAAGTAAAAAGGTGACATATAAAATGGGACGGAGGGAGTAACAAAATAAAAATTAATTGATTCTTCTCTTTAAAAATCTCCCTCAACTTATAGTTATACACATTCTTCTCCTTTTATCTCAATTATCCATTAAACCTTCAAATTATCAACTTTAATTTTATCTCTTTTTATTCTTATATGATGTTCTTCTACCTTTTAATCTATATTATGGACTTATCTACCTATAAAACAATAAAACAAATTAATCAGAATAACTTGTTGATATCAATATTTCAAGATTAACAATCGATACTCAATTTTAAATTATTCTTTATAAAAATCAATTTTAAATTATTGTTTATATTGACAATAAAAACTCTAAAATCTATATAACGTTTGGAAATAAAAGAGAGAAAAGATAGTGCTAGATTTTTTTTTAAATCGATAAAACGAAAGGACTATTCGGCTTATACAACTTACATGAACTTACTTAATTTATACGAAAAAAAGTCAAAATTGTCTTTGAACTATGCGAAATTAGATCATTCATACCTTCTATTACATTTTGTGATAAAAAAATGCTCCATCGAGAATATTTGTAGTCTCTTGGAATAACGACGGAGACTTTTTTAAATCTCAAAATGTAATGAAAGATATAAATAATCTATTTCGCATGATTCAAAAGCAATTTTGACCCTTTTCTTATAATAAGATATAGCGTAACATTAGTTATATCGATAAGAGCTAAAAGTACAAAATATCATATATAATATATAATAACAGAAAATCTGATCTTTAAATATTTTTAAATTCTCAAAAATTTATTTAGATTAATTTTTCGGATTTTCACTCAATATTTTTTTTAAAAATTCAAATAAAATACATATTCAAACACAATTTTTAAAAATTCTTTTTTTTTTTTCAAATTTTAACTTCATAATCTATGCCAACAATGAGCTCAACTTTCAATTTTCATATATAGACATGTATAATACTCCATTTTTGATTAACAAAGAAAAAGGAAAATTAATGAGAACAATGATGAGTATTTTATATTTTTAACTACTTAATTAATTAATGATATAGTGTCTCGAGTTATGGAGTCATCCTAACTTTGTTAGGGAGGGTTTTACCTCCAACCTAATGTAAGATTATTTTTTTATGTAAATTTAAATTTAATTGGATTTTAATACGGAAGAAACCAAAAAAATTATATAAAAACAAGGAAAAACAAAGATGATAGAGGAAGCTGACCAATATATCTAATGCAGTGAAATTGTTGGTGAACCATGAAGTAAATTGTTTAATGGATGCAATATCTGAAACATCAAGCTGGTGATAATAGAGATGCAACCCTAATTTCTTTAGAGACTCAACTGCCTCCATTCCTCTTGCATTGTCTCTAGCAGTTAATATGACTGTTAATCCCAACTCAGCCATTCTTTTCACAAAAGCAAAACCTATGCCTTTGTTTCCACCTGTCACTATTACCACTGTCTCTTTCGACCACCATCTACATTTTCCAAAACCACATCTAAATTAATTCCACAACTACAACAACAAACGTCAATAAATATTTAATATCGCTATAGGCTTTGGTGACGTTACAAACAACATTAAAATGTAATTACCGCTAAAAATCGAAAAATGAGAGTATTGTTATAAGTAATTACCTGGTTTTGGGAAGGGGGAAAGATGAAGAAGAGAGTTGTGATTCATGTCTTGATGCCATTGAATTAGGTGGAGAGAGTAGCTAATTGTATATTATATTTATACTATAATCATTTATGTGTGTACATACATATGAAAAGATTCCTTATTTTATTTGAATATGTATGACACAACGTGGAATGAGTAAACAAATACACGAGGACGATAATAAAGTGTTTTAGCCTTGAAAGTCGCACTATAGCATGGTCCAAATTCCTAGTAGTTAGGCAAATAGCCTCTACACTGCACGTGCTTTCCAAATTCTTACAAAGTTCTCAATCTCATTGCTGCATCATTTATTACCCTTTTACAATTTTCAATTATTTTCTTCTCCCTTGTACTTATTCTCATCATCAACTACACCTTGACTACGTCAAATCAAAACATATATGATAGTAATATTTTTTCTTAACATGCATTGTATGTGTCTTATATATTTATTATAATGGAAGTGTATAAAACAAATAAGCCTTGCATCTATAAGCAAATAAATACTAAAAAGTAATAGGAATAGAGAGACAGGAGAGGACAGTTTTCTGATCTTTCTCTCTCTATATATAATTATATAGTATAAAATTGGTTTATCATTTTATTTATTTAGTCAATAAAAATGTTATAATACATATAACTAAGTAAAATTTTCATGCCTTAAGATGGATAAAATTTATCGCATTACACCTTATGCTTAAGTATTCGGAATTTCATAATGCCTCAAATTAGTGATCTCAAGACGGAGATATTATACACAGCCCTTAACACCTTATGCTCAAGTATTCGATATCTCCTAAAATCACAAATTTGTGATCTTAACACGGGAACGGTAAACACATCACTTAACACACCAAGACCATATTATTGTATTACGACAACAACAAAAAAATTCATTGTGTAGCCTCTGCAAAGTACAAATATTCTTTCTTTGGCCTACAATAAAACAAAACAAAGGGAAGTGGGTGATATCACAGAAAAAGAAATTACCTGAGCATTAATTTTTCTTAGCCATGAAGAAGATTAGATGATTTACAAACCCTCTAAACTGATGCTTATAGATGGGGAAACGTGAGGTCTATTTATAGATGAGCAATATAGGGGATGTTCAACTTCTAGTGGGATAGAAATTAGGAGAAGTTATAAAAATTTGATAAAGATCCTTGTAGAGACAAATTTTATTAGATTTAACTCATACGAAATTTGGATTAAATTCATGTTTATTTGGGTTGGATGATTAATTTGGGCTTTACAAATAAATAAGTCCATTTTTATTAAATTCAAGTCGAAGAACCATTTCACCTTGAAGCCCTAACCCATGCCACGTGTCACAGTGACTAGGCATCCAAGACCAACAAGGTGACGTCACGTGTCCAAATGAGGTGGTAGTCCCAGTCAAATGCAAGAACTAATCACAATGCGCCAAGTGTCAAAATGACATTCTTTGGCCAATCACAAGCAACACGATCCAAGGGTACCCCTAGATGTAACAAGGCACATAGAACCCCGAAAGGTACCATGTAAGCCACTTAGCATATCATAACATAAGCATAGAACAATAAAGAGTAAAAACACATTTCAAGTCCAAAATTTTCATAAAGAAAAGTGGAAGTCTAGACTTGTCTCAACATAACCCTTACAACATAACCCGAAAAGGAAAAACAAGAAAAGAACTACAAAGATAACATTCGTCCTCGAATCATGAGGACTCACCAAAAAGATAGGAGAATAAGCAAATCCAAACTTTAGTCACAATGATGACCACCTAGAAAATCGGACCCTACACTTGGGAAAATGTAGGAAAAGCATGGGTTAGTACAAAAATGCACTAAGTATGATAGCTATGCATAAAAACCATGAAAACATGCTAAAAATGACATTTTAGTTGAATGCATGCAATTTACTAAGTTAAAACATCATTTTGAAGATAGTGGAAAACATAAGTCATAAGCATATTCATTACATTGATCATCATACCATAAGAGGAATGTATCATAAATACCCTTCAAAGCATACTTGTGCAATGCATGAATAAGATCCCATAATCTCACCCATACTAAGTAAAGCCTCTTGAGTAACCATAGTTCATAATTCATATTCTTGTTCATACTATTGTCATAATGGGGAATAAGCCTTAACCGACATAGACCATGTGAGCTTTTCATGGAATCTGGTGTCTACCCCACACCGAAAAGGGGTTGTCCTACTTGCCTAAGATAGAACCATACTCTTAGCTTAGGTGGATCCACTAGCTAAATACCTATGAGGGCACTTAGTTTATGGGATAAGGAGATTTCTACAAGAAATCCATACTCAACTAAGGTAGAAGGTTTCCATCTCATGAGATACATACTTTGGGAACCCAGACTCAACTAAGGTAGAAGGAACCCATTTGGAATGCCGGACTCAACTAGTGTAAAAGCTTTCATTGGGAAGCCGGACTCAACTAGCATAAAAGCTTCCATCTCATATTCAATATCCACTCTGTGCTAAGCATTAATTCCCACAAATTACATATTAAGTCTTGACTTAAGTTCATAATCGTGGAAGAATGTCTTGACACTCAATCCAACATAATTCATAAGATAACTCATAGATTCAATAGATGAGAATAACCTTTCAACCTTAGAATCATCATATTGTGAGAAAAACCATTCAAATCATATCCTATTCGTACATAAGTGTGTATATGAGGATAACCTTTCAACAACACAACAACAACTAGATCATAATCATAATCACTTTACTCTCAAAGTGTTCTTAAAGCATATGCATAAATATCATAATCATGCATAATTCTCATACTTTGCCCTTCAAGGATCAAAGATCATATTCAATCAACACATATAGATTTAATACATTAGACATGGATAATAAAATGATTCAAATAACTCAATTACTACAAGCATAATCTCATAATATCCTTCTTTCATCAATTCACCCACATTACAAGGTCATAAATTGGGTATATGGGGATTTCATGGTTTCTTTGTGGTTTCAACATAAAAACCATGATAAATCATCAATTCAATCATAATTTTAAGTAATTCAACCATTAGAATTGGTTTTTAAAGGAATCCATGACTTGGAGTCAAACCCTAGCTTTTGGGGAATTTCTATCTTTGAAATTGGGGTTTTGAAGGGGCTCCATGAAGATGAAGAGCTACCATACCTTAGCAATGAAATCCAACGATTTTGAGTAGAAAAACTTGCTCCTTGAACCCTAACCGAACTTCCTTCTTCTTCTTCCTTGGACTTCTAGAGAGGGAATTTTTTTTGTGAAGAATTGGTTTTTGATTTGGGATTTTGGAATTATGATGAAGATGACTTAATTTATGGGTCTAAAAACAATATATAGTTAGTCTAATTTAGTGTAAAACGATGACACTTAATATTAACTAAAATCGGAAAACCCCTAAGTGCCCCTAACTAATTCCTCAAAACCGTCTACAAGTTACCACCCACGACCCCTCACAGACAGATCGTGGTTGGACCCACGACCCGTGCTGGTGAAGCATGGGTCGGTGTTCAGAGAGCCTCATTTGCAGGCTTGACCTAAGACCCCTGACCCACGAGGCGTGGCCTGACCCACGAGGCATGAGTCCCCTCCGTAGGTCACTGCTCAGGCTGTTTCTAGTGGTCCTCCTCAAGGACCCATGGTTGGTCCTTGGGGGTCGTACCTTGATGTTCTAATACAAAACCCTTTATTTCTAAGTACGGGGAGTTACATTTACGACTCTAACACTCATGATAACCTCTAGTTTAGCCTACTAGTCTCCGGAGTGTTACACTTGTCCACTCCCTACAACTATAAATAGGGGATAGACATGACATTCAAAGGGGGTAAAGAAAAATCTTCAAGAAGCATTCTGCAATTGGAGAAAGCTACAACATCAACTGCATAACTCTTCGAAGGAGTGATCAATGGAGTTCTTCCCAGAGATTGACTTGAAATGACGAAGTGCTTCCCGACATTCCCAAAGATCAAATACATCTCAAGGAGGTCTACATCATCCTACATTCGAGAAATACGCTACTGAAAGCCCTAAAATCATGGAGAATTTGATGAGAGAAGACTCAAGAGAACGCCAGAATTGTACTCACAAGATTCATCAATAAAAATCACATTTTCCTTTTATTTATTTTGCTTGCAGTTAATTTTCAGCGCTTATGAAAATTTGTCGTGAACAAATTTGGCACACCCAGTGGGACTAATTTTGCTCTTCATCTCTTTCTCCTACAAATCAAAAAATAAGTTCAACTTTGCAATAGCCTTTAAGAAGATCAGTGATGTTTCATGCAAGGACTCTACTGTTGCCACATTTATTGATTTTAGTGATGTTGACCCAATCACTCGACGCGAGTTCAAGAAAAGTGCCTTTAATGGAGCTGAATATTTCACCTCCATGGAGATGGCAAGAAAGAGCAAGTATCAAATGACATTCAAAACTACAATCCCTGGGGCAAACATTGCATCTAAGTTGTTTGATGGACATTCTCACTCTAGCTTCAACTTTGATGAATCTAAGAATTTAGTGAATTCTTGAATTTCAACAAAGGTTAACTCCTTGATGGCTGACGCAACTGACATGGACGAGAAGTTCTCAATCATGGAACAAACCATTGGAGCCTTGAAGAAGTCTATTGATGACAAAAAGCTCCAAATCGCTCAACTTATAAGAAAGTTAGATCTCTACAACTCTAGAGAGACACATCACAATCTAACATCGAAAAAGTTGATATTGATTCTCCCACCAAGCCAGTTGACTCTCAAAGCGCAAAGCGATCTGTTTTAGTGGCCACTCTATCAGTTCAACAACTACAAGATATGATCGCAAACACAATTAAAGCTCACTATGGTGGCCCACTACAAAGTTCCTTAGGATATTTAAAGTCATATTCTAAGCAAATCGAAGGTCTACTGATGCCAACTGGATATCAACCACCAAAATTGCAACAATTTGATGGAAGCAGAAATCCAAGGCAACATATTGCCCATTTCGTCGAGACTTGCAGCAGTGCCGGCACACATGGTGATCTTCTTGTCAAGCAGTTTGTTCATTCTTTAAAACAAAACGCCTTTGATTGGTATACTGACTTGGAACTTGAATCAATTGATTGTTGGGAGCAACTAGAAAATCAATTTCTCAATTATTTCTACAGTACCCGACGTTCAGTGAGCATGATGGAATTGACAAACACTAAACAAATTAAGGATGAACCTGTAGTGGATTACATCAATCATTGGCGAATGTTGAGCTTAGATTGCAAGGACCAACTTTCTGAAATCTCTACAGTTGAAATTTGTAAACAAGGAATGCATTGGGGCTTGTATATATCCATTAAGGAATTAAGCCTCGAACTTTTGAAGAACTAGCTACATGCGCTCATGATATGGAGTTAAGCATTGCAAGCCATAGAAATACATCACATGTCCTTGATCCAAGAAAAGATGATACAAATTTGAAGGAGACATTAGAATACACTACTAATGAATCTATGGCGGTAACCACGACTTTTATGAAGGCCTCCATGATACAAAAGTTAAAAGAGTTCGTGGTGCATCAAGAAACGCGAGAAGTGAAAAATTGATCTACCTTGAAGGAGTTACAAGCAAGAGAGTATCCCTTTCTGGACTCTGACGTTCATGCGATTCTTGATGGCCTGCTAACCAAGAAAGTCATTGTACTCCCAGAGTCAAAGAGACCTAAAAAATCCAATAAAGTCGACGATCCTATGTATTGTAAATTTCACCGTATCATCGGTCATCACACCACAAAATGCTTCATTCTGAAGAAAAAGATTAGGACATTGGTATGAGAGGGAAAGATCATCATTGACGATGGTGAGGCAGCTGAGACAAACCATGCTAGTGTCAAACTTGATCATAAAAAGGATTCAATTTCAGAAGTTCTACGTCCTGTGGTATCGCCAAAAATTGAAAAAGGTGTCATCATACTACAGTTTAGGAGCTTTGAACCAGTTGAAGTTTCCGCCTTAAAAAAACAACAAACACATCCAAGGTAGATGACTTCTCCAATGAAGAAAGTGGTGACACTTGGACTTTGGTCGCTCTCAAAAGTCAAAAGCATCAAGGAACTTCTAAACTCCGACTTTCAAAAGTCGACACAAAATCAAGTACAAATCAGCTTCAACAATGCGAAAGCATAAAATCCAACACCAAATATAAGTACATCAATGCTTTATCACAAAAGGTTAGAAAGACAGTTACATTGATGGAATTCTTCCAGAAAATACTCCTTGACGTACGAGCCTAAACTACAAGTTGAAATGCTCCTTGACGTATGAGCCTAAACTACAAGTTGAAACACTTTTCGATGTACGAGCCTAAACTGCAAGTTGATACGCTCCTCGACATAAGAGCCTAAATTGTAATTTGCAACGTTCCTCGACACACGAGCCTAAACCGCAAGTTACAACGCTCCTTAAGGTATGAACATAAAATGTATATTAATCCAGGTGATACGCTCAAATTACACCTCCCTAAAGAAGAATAAGCGATAGTTATCAAGTAAAGAACCCAACTTGTAGGTTGGGGTCAATCCCACGAGGAAAATGGTCTAGACTTAACTTTAACCAACAATTATATTCGTTTGGTCAAATTACTTCCAGAAACAAGTAATTAAAGGGGGGGATTTTGTGAAACAAATTGTAAGAACTCAGTAATTAATCAGTAGTCTATTTTGGTTGTTATCAAGTTGAGAAAATCAACTAGGGTTTATGTGTTCCCCACAAGCTCATAACGCAGTAATCCTAGTAATATCAATCCTTTCCTAGTGTACTACATGCAAAGTGATAAGTTAGGTATCTCTAAATCCTTGGTCCGGCATCTAGAGAATTTCACCCCGCACCTTGGTCCGGCTACGTGTGTATAATTTACTAACCCTTACCTTTACCTCATATTAGACATCACATCGATGTTTGGCTTAGTTATTACTTCACACC
>JAJOOR010025195.1:0-16038 GCA_036250505.1 Solanum acaule | reverse complement strand
CCTTTCGCCCATTGGGTCCCTAGAATTTAGTCAGATTCTTGATTCCCTTATTATGAATAGACCTAGGGTTTCTAGAATTACAGCAGATCATCATGAATAGTTATAAACATGTTCCAAATCAGATTATCATGTTATTACATCATTTCTTGCATGAATTTCAGAACCCTAGCTATGTAGTTCTTTAGTTCTTGAATTACACATGCTAGGTCAGATATTTTAGTATTCAACTATACATGCCTCAGTTTATGAATGCATCATTATCAGACTAATTGTTCCATTCTAAGTTTGCATGTTCAGTTAGAGCTATCCAGTATTTACAGAAATTCAATCATAACCAGTTAACTACTTAATTCATTGGGAGTAGCATAATACCGAGTTGGACAAGGGTTCAGCATACCCAAATAGTCCTAGAACTACGAGCCACATAGGTGTAAGTCCCCTCTGTGGGCAACATCATTTTAGTGATCACGCCAGCATGCCTCTACACCTCTGGTAGGGTGTATTGGGTCCTCTCGATGAGGCATAGACATCGGACTCCACATTTAGCTCATGTGGTTTTATGTCGGTTATTAGTAGCTCCCACAGTTCAGTCAGATTCTATTGCATTAACCATTTATCAGTATATTCAGTATTCAGTCTCAGCATGTTAATTGCATTCAGTTAACTCAGTATTCAGTATCTATATCATGTTTAGATTATTTCATTATTTTATTGCTTTGTTCAGTTATATGTTATTTCAGCTTTACTCTATCCTACATGCTCAGTTCCTTTCAAGTGCTGACACATACGTGCTCTACATCTTCTCGTTATGTAGGTTCAGGTTCTCAGCATCCAGATCACGCTTAGATCGGTTCCCGATCTCTCTTTCAGAAGAATCAGTGGTGAGTCCTCATTCTCTGTGGACAATAATCATGAGTTTCTTTTTCGTATTTTAGTCCTTTAGTTACAGTTTTACTAGACATAGCTGGGGACAGTCCCGGCATTTCTAGTCAGCTAGAGGCTTATTCTAGACATAGTTAGATTCAGCTTAGTATTGAGTTAATATCTTTCTTGTATTAAACTCATCAATTTTTCCTATATTTCAGTTATAGTATATGGGTATTCCCCATCATCTTCAGATTTCTTTATGATTTTAGCTTCTGCATCAGTTTATTATCTTTAGTATGCTCATGATCATGCCAGCAGGGTTAGCTTGGGACCACTTGTGGTCCTATGTCCCATGTCCGCGTCTAGGGGGTAGTCTCGGGGAGTGACACTTATTGATCAATTGTACGTTTGTAACTTTAGATTTTCTTGTTTACTGTATCAATGTGTAACGAGTAAGTTTTTTTTCTTTTTGGAAGATTGTGTTATGTTCATATTTCTATGTCATTTTTTAGTTGTCCAAGTACCTTCTAAATTACTCGACCTATCATCTCCACTACACCAACCCCATTTGCAGATAAATTTCTGAATCTAATACAGTTCATCATCTAACACATTTAGTAATCAACACTACCTTATTGATCAATAGTACATTTGCAGCTTATGATTTTATTGTGTGTCGTATCATTGTGTAACAAGTAAGTTTTTTTCTTTCTGGAAGATTGTGTTATGGTCATATTACAATGTCATTTTTGAGTTGTCCAAGTACATTCTAAATTACTCGATCTATCATCTCCACTACACCAACCCCATTTGCAGATCAATTTCTGAATATAATAGTGTTCATCATCAAACGCATTCAAAAATCATAACTACCTTATTGATCAATTGTAGATTTGTAGGTTTTAATTTTCTTGTTTTACTGTATCATTGGGTAACAAGTAAGTTTTTTTATTTTTGGAAGACTGTGTTATGGTCATATTTCTATGTCATTTTGGAGCTGTCCAAGTACCTTCTTAATTACTCGATCTATCATCTCCACTACACCAACCCCATTTGCAGATCAATTTCTGAATCTAATACTGTTCATCATCTAACACATTTAAAAATCATAACTACCATATTGATCAATTGTACATTTGCAGCTTAAGACTTTATTGTGTATTGTATCATTGTGTAACAAGTAAGTTTTTCTTTCTCGAAGACTGTGTTACGGTCATATTACAATGTCATTTTTGAGTTGTCCAAGTACCTTCTAAATTACTCGATCTATCATCAACACTACAACAACCCCAGTTGCAGATCAATTTTTGAATCTAATACTGTTCATCATCTAACCCATTCAAAACTCAACACTAACTTATTGATCAATTGTACATTTGCAGTTTCTGATTTTCTTGTTTTACTATATCATTGTGTAAAATTTAGGTTTTTTTTTTCTTTTTGGAAGACTGTGTTATGGACATATTTGTATGTCATTTTTGAGTTGTCCAAGTACCTTCTAAATTACTTGATGTACATCGCCACTACATAAACTCCACTTGCAGATCAATTTATGAATCAAATATTGTACATCATCTAACACATTCAAAAATCAACACTAACTTATTGATCAATCGTGCATTTGTAGGTTTTGATTTTCTTGTTTACTGTATCATTGTGTAACGAGTAAGTTTTTTTCTTTTTGGAAGACTATGTTATGGTCATATTTCTATGTCATTTTTGAGTTGTCCAAGTACCTTCTCAATTACTCGATCTATCATCTCCACCACACCAACCCCATTTCCAGATTAATTTCTGAATCTCATACTATTCATCATCTAACAGATTCAAAAATCATAACTACCTTATTGATCAATTGTACATTTGTAGCTTATGATTTTCTTGTGTATTGTATCATTGTGTAACAAGTAAGTTTTTTTCTTTCTCGAAGACTGTGTTATGGTCATATTTCTGTGTCATTTTTGAGTTGTCCAAGTACCTCCTAAATTACTCGATCTATCATCACCACTACACTAACCCCATTTGTTGATCAATGTCTGAATCTAATACAGTTCATCATTTAACACATTCAAAAATCAACATTAACGTATTGATCAAATGTACATTTGTAGATTTTGATTTTCTTGTTTACTTTATCAATGTGTAACAAGTAAGGTTTTTTCTTTTTCGAAGACTGTGTTTTGGTCATATTTCTATGTCATTTTTGAGTTGTCCAAGTACCTTCTAAATTACTCGATCTATCATCTCCACTACACCAACCCATTTGCAGTTCAATTTCTGAATCTAATACAGTTCATCATCTAACACATTCAAACATCAACACTAACTTATTGATCAATTGTACATTTGTAGATTTTGATTTTTTTTGTTTATTGTATCATTGTGTAACAAGTAGGTTTTTTTCTTTTTGGAAGACTATGTTATTGTCATATTTCTATGTCATTTTTCAGTTGTCCATGTACCTTCTAAATTACTTGATCTATCATCTCCACTACACCAACCCCAT
Organism: Solanum acaule; assembly: GCA_036250505.1. Lineage (NCBI taxonomy): Eukaryota > Viridiplantae > Streptophyta > Magnoliopsida > Solanales > Solanaceae > Solanum > Solanum acaule. Next base: position 12,665 of record JAJOOR010025195.1, on the reverse strand, counting down.
TTGCAAATAAATTTATGAATCTAAAACTGTTCATCATCTAACACATTCAAAAATCAAAACTAACTTATTGATCAATTGTACATTTGCAGCTTCTGATTTTCTTGTTTACTGTATCATTGTGTACCGAGTAAGTTATTTTCTTTTTGGAAGGTTGTGTTATGGTCATATTTTTATGTCATTTTGGAGCTGTCCAAGTACCTTCTTAATTACTCGATCTATCATCTCCACTACACCAACCACATTTGCAGATCAATTTTTGAATCTAATACTGTTCATCATCTAACACATTTAAAAATCATAACTACCATATTGATCAATTGTACGTTTGCAACTTATGATTTTAATGTGTATTGTATCATTGTGTAACAAGTAAGTTTTTCTTTCTCGAAGACTGTGTTATGGTCATATTACAATGTCATTTTTGAGTTGTCCAAGTACCTTCGAAATTACTCGATCTATCATCTTCACTATTCTCTCTTTGTTATAAATTTCTCTATGTGCACACATGTAACACCATATATATCCATTTTTTAGAATATTTTTTTCCATGCTTATTATATTAGACATAACAAAAATTTGTATAATCGAGATTCTTTTTAAAATGATCTGAATTGTAGGCATCAAGTGATTTATTGTTAAATTACATTCGTACATTTTGATATTTTCTTGGGAAGAAATCAGGGTGTGTCGTTCTTTTGTTTTACCAGCAACTAATGTGCTATTTATTTTGTGAGCTCTCCAATATTTAACATATTCGGTATTTAACCTCTTGATGAAGTTTCAATAAGTGATACTAAGATAGGTTCTTGATTTTCATTTTGGGTGATCCTTATATAATGCTAAAAATGTCGAAGCGGCTATATCAATCTGGAGACAATTATGCGTTCGTATTTTTTCCAGGTGAATCATATGTCTATTAAAATTGTTATTGATCTGCCTCTAAGAACCAAAGGGGGGCATTCCATTAAAAGAATCCATTATCCATGCTTAACTTAATCATGATGTTATTCTTTTTTCCTATATTTTGTTAAGGGAGGGTATATTGGTATGATGGTTGACTCTTTGAATGAAACATCTGACTATCTCTTTTTGGATTTGACTTTCATTATCTTCACTCTTAATTCCCTTTCTCGAGTGAACAGGGGACAGAGGGAGCAGGGTAGAAGGATCAAGAGAAATGATTATGACGAGGCTGGACTCAAAGGGGTAAGTAGACTGTAGAAATTAGTTGTTATGCTACATTGTATAATTACCATACAGTGCGGTTAAATGGTACAAGAATATTGATGTACCAAGTTTGAGTTGATCTAGCTTAGAAGTTTGAGAAAGTTAGAGAGCCTATGTAGTAAAATTTGCATGTAGACACAAGACACTATTACTTGGTTTGTACTATCTATGCACAGAATTTTTGAAGATCTGTATTTGCCCTTCCCTAAAGTTTCACATATATGCTTTCCACTCTCACATCAATCATACCATCATCACTAAGTTCATGCAATTTTAGTTTTATATTTTTTCATTTGCTATTTTGTCGCTTTTTTCTTATTTCTTTTTTGATATCCTTCAGCAACAAATGAATATGCAAAGCATACACCACATGGAAAAACCAACTACGCAAAATATTCACCACATGAAAATATAAAATGTTGGGCCGGTACTGGAAAGGGTATTTTCAGAAGTGACAACATGGCTGAGGAAGTTGTCGTAAAGATTGTATATTGCTTCCATGAACAATCTATTGGTACAAACACTCGAGAATTCAAAATGAAATTTCTTTTGTTGATTACTGATGTGTATACGTTTGTTGTGGTAACAAATTTTTTTGGTGCTCTGAGAACACGAATATATGATGATGAAGTGAGGAAATGGGTTTTAGGCACTGGAATTGAAGCCATTGAGGAAAAACTTTGGAACTCTAAAGAGAGACCCCCAACATTCAGCATGCTTCCCCTCTTTCTAGGAAGAGCATTGACTGAGTGGATGGGGGAGCTACTCCCATAAACCCCTAAGATCTCAGTGTCAGCAGTTGGTGTAGCCTCCTTCCGAACACAAGGAGGTGAAGGGGTAGGGGAAGATGGAGGGGGAGATTGGGGAGGGGAAGGAGGAGGACGGGGGACATTCCTAGCATGAGAGTTGGACATTGGGAGAGAGAGAAAAAAAATAATAGAGAAATGGGGATTTGGTGAAATAAAAGACTTAGAGAAGTATTATATATATAGTGTGAAAGGTAGAAAAAACTTAACATTTGAATTTTTTCACTTTCCACCAATAGTGTCGGTTCACAAAGGGCTTTTATGGAATGACCATGTCTAGTTTTATATATATATGTTGACCACATCTTTAATTTATTTTCTCATGAGATTAGTTTAATTTAAATTCTTACTTCCTAATTAAAACTTTATGTTTTCTTTAAAAATGTTGAAGCGTGTGACAATGTCATTTAAAATTTTGTTGGACTGATTAAACAGCACATATGTTTAATTAATTACTTAAAAATGTTTTTAACTCGAACATTTCTCAAATGTGGCCTGATTCGTTTTGGAGATAGAAAGATTTCAACATAGTTATAATGTTCGCCGTCTCTAATACCACGTTGAAAAGTTTGGGTGCTTCAAGTCTTCTCTCCCCTTCTACGAAGGCAAAAGGTTAGGATTTAATTATTCATAACCTTAAGCTAAACTCATGATAAAAAGTACTGGAATTAGCAAAAATATATTGGTGAGTAGTAGCGTAGGCAAAAATTCATGAAGGGTGTCCAAAATAAAGCCAACATAGGAAAAAAAGTGGCCTTGGGGAATTGAATCTCAATGGCAAACAAACTTCTTCACACTATTTCCACTAAGCTACCACTATATATACAACAAAGTATTTCGTTTTTCATTTAATTAACCGTTTTACAGCAGACCACATTAAACAAAATATACAAAACATAGATGCAGTGATTCGAACTTGGGTATTGTGTACATATTGGACGCACGTTTGCCACTGAGCTACGACTCATTATTGTTGTTTAGGGTGTTCAAAATTCTTAATATATCAATATAGAGTAATATTTGACGTGACAGCAGTACTAAGAAGGCTAATTTACTATATAAAAAATAAGCACAACAAGGTTATTCTAGAAACATATCACTAGAAATCATGAAAATGATACTTAGGGAATGGAAAATACCATGAGAGATACTAGACATAGTGGAAGAAACAAGACAAATTGTGGAACAATACAACTTCAAAGTTCAACATGTATACAGGGAAGGAAATCAACTAGCAGATGTCATTGCTAATAGTGCTTACAGTAAGTCGAAGGTACATGAATAAAAGCAGTTTGAACACCTACTAGCTAATTGCAGAAGAATTCTAAACATGGACAAAGCACAAATCGCTAGTTTGAGAATCAAGAAAAGAAAGATAAAAGACATAAACAGCCAGTATAGACCATAGTTACATTAATCAAGATATGGTGAGTCTCGCAAGATTTTATATGTACACCTCAATTTTTTGCCAATACTAGTGCTTAAAATCAGCGAGAAATAATGAGCTACATGCTTACAAAAGAGGAAATCAGCAAAAGTCGAGGACGATACATCCAAAGCACATCGTCCATTGTCAAAGAGAGCAAGATCGAGAGCAGAATATTTGGCTCCACAGATAGCGACGGTGTTAGCTCCAGAAATTAGAACATACTAAACAAAGATAAAGGAGAGATTAGAAACATAAAGGAGGAGGAAGATAAGGAGGAGAAATAGCTATTGAAGTTGTTGAAGATGTGTAGTGGTACACCACCATGGTTGAATGCTGATGATCTAAAGGAGACAAAGGACAATCATGAAGGCAGCGCGAAGAAGAATATGAAAGAGGAGGATTTGGAAACAAATGTTAGGGATAGTGTTAAAAATAGGGTGAGAAATAAAAAGGGTATTGATATATTTGGACTAACTTTCCTTTTCAAAGTTGGGCCAGCCAGACATGTATTTTTTTATATTTATGATTGAATAAACGATCTTCGAGCTCAAATTTGATTTAAAAAAAGTAATATTTGACCTATATATATCATGTAGTTTTTCGGCGAAGGGTGTCCAATCCATTGCTCCGGCCCTGTTGGTGAGATCAATTTAAGCAATTAATTAACAATGCACAAAATAATTAGAGTACTATTAAAAATAGCTCAACACTATAATTATTGACTATTGGAGAATGCAATGTTAGTAATTTCTATTTTGTGCACTCACATATTGATATATTATATGTAGATATGCTATTAATAAAGTAGTCCATTGTATGATCTAATAAAGTATTAAAGTTTAGAGCCTTAAAAGTAATTTTCTATTCATATGAGTTTATTTTTGTAACACCTTGGTAATTGAAAGAGCTAAAATTAGAAAGAACAAAATTGGAAATAGCAAAATCTAAAATATTGCAAGTTATGCTTAAGTTGTGAGTTTTGAGTCAACTTCAAACGACCATAACTTTCAGTACAGGATGAGCTAGGTGGCCCATAAGATATCAAATGAACGGTCTTGAAGTCCTCTTTCCAACTCCACCGAGTTTTCTATATTTCTAGCACGGGCCCAACATTTTATATTTTCAAGTTGTGGATGTTGTGCATAATCATTTGATGATGAAGGACAGCAACAAACAATAAAAGAACGGTTCAAAAAGTAGCACATCAAAAAATAATTAAGCTAAAATTACATATGTTGATATGATTGACGCAAGGAAAAGTCAATTATGTGCAAAGGTTGATCTATGATAGATGCCAAAATAGAGTAAATATTGACATTCAATGAAAGATCACAACATTAGCTACCGTGCTTTTTAAAGGTGAATTTAACTACAGTCTATAGTGCTAAAAATGACAAATCAGATTTAAGTTGTAACAATTAGCCAAAGTACTTACTCCAACCCTCAATTAAGGAGAGAAATGTTTGTCTGAACCTATAACAACATAACTATAGATACTGGTGTTATTCTTAAGACAATTAGGCCTTCCATACATGAAAAATAAGATAACACCAGTAATGACTAAAAAAAATTCCTTATCTAATCCTCAGATCTTAGACATAGCTAACTTGAGAATTGAATTCAATCGGTTGTCTGTTATTTCCACATAGATCATCTCCTTCTAACTCATATTGTTAGTGTACCTTGAAATGAGAAGTATAGTGAGATAGAAGTAGCATAATTTTTTTTCCAATCTAGATGTAAGAATAGCATAAATGAACAATATACTGCATTTCTCTTATTCTACATGGTTATGATGTTACACACTATAATAGACATTTGTCAACAGTAAGAATAGGAACGGGGATTTGAGTTTGCTTCGTCTTGAAACCTGTAAATCATCAAGTGCTTTTTGCTTTCAGCTTTAAGAAACATAAGAATGTTCTTTTATCTCATAATCCTCACATATTTGACATTTTCTTCTCATATTCACATGTATTTGGCTACCAATGCTATCGACAATAAAATGTCGCACTTGCCCTTTTTCTTTATATTTTATTTATGCATCGTATATATCTCTTCTAGTTGCGTCTCAGGAAGCAGCTGATTGCAATTCCTCACCTTAGCACATCTACATAAATGTTTACTTACCTATTTTTTGCTAAGACTTAACATAAGCGATCAAATCCAATATGAACTAAATACAACATACAACACCATAATCTTCACTAACCATTATCAGTACACTAAACAGAACACTATGGTTCTTTTTGAACAAAAAGGGACCAAAATTTGAAGAACCTGAAAAAAGTATGTGAGATTGTACCTGAAGGACTTGAAAATCAAGAGAATCTGAAATCAACCCTTCCCATAGTTTAGCCTACTTCTTGTTCTATCTCTAAACCTTGATTGTTTTCTGCCAAATTAGCTAAGTCGCGGTATAGTTATAAAAGTGAGCAAGGATCCAAAAGTATTATATGTCACGTATATCAAACGTCTTTAATTGCAAAGGATTTAAATCCATAAGAACTCGAAATAAAAGTAGGTGACCTCATCCATTGTCGTGCCAGAATAATATTTTGTTGGAACACTAAATTTTCCTGTTGCGACAACTATGAAAATTTCGGAAACAACTTCTCTACTTTCATGTGGTGGAGATAAGGTCTTCTTACACTTTATCCTCTCCATACTCTATTTGTACAATTTGACTGGGTATGTTGTTGTTATTGAAAACTGTAAGAATTTTCAAATAGGTCACTACGACTAAAAACCATCGGATTAAAAGAGTAGTTTTTTGTATAAATACCTCATTCCGTTAATTAGATTTTGATATCAGCTTGAGCAATAACTTGTCCATGTTAGAACGTTTATGGAAAAGACTAAAAGTCACATGTTGGTGTGAGATTAAAACATTGTTTTGAACCCAAAAAGATGTCAAACTTTTTATGACGATTAACCTCAAGCTGCAACAGACCGCTCAAAATTTATTGCAAAGGGTGATAAAACATGTGCAGCAACAATTGAAGAAGGATATATCACAAATTCTAGTTGTCACGACCCAACCCACCGGGCTACGCGGGCACCCACCCTAACACCTAAGTAGGAGAACCCTCATATCCCAATAGTTAAAACATGCGAAATATTTAAAGAAAACAGAGATAAGTATAAAAATATGATTTTATAAATAACAACCTTAGACACTCTTTTGATGAAAACTGGTAAGCTAATTTAACAACTCCCAAGGATTTAGTCTAAACAGGTACAAGAGCTACTAAGAGTACATCTGGACAAAATAAACAAAAGACACAGCTCCCACTATACGGAAGGAAGAATAGAAGTTGCTGGAGAATTTCTTCGTCCTCACCTAATGAAACATCACCAACCTGCATCCAGACTATATCAAAAGACATAGCAAGAGTAGTATCAGTACAAAACACACATACTAGTAGGCATCATCGATCAACCCAACGCCCATAACATAACATAAGGAACCAACTAGTAAGATCATGACATAAATCATTCACTTCTCCACCTCTACCTTTCTTGAAGTACCTCCAAATTACACTAGAACTCTGATTACTAACAACCACCTTAATCAACCTACTTACCAGTTACTTGATCATGGCCTAACCATTCTAACACATTAAGTGTTCCCCAAAAACCACCGCGTTGTATTTCAGCTAACCACTCCCGTCATACCTTTACGTCCTCGTCACATTACCCAACCATCGTCACATAGTACATTATATCAAGCTTTCTCACCACTAGACACAATCTTTTTTCCCAAGGTAAAATCCACCTAAACATCTTTCATCACACACTATACCTCTACTTCTCACCTTTGCAACGCCCAAACCACCCTTGCTATCCATTACTCGCCCCTCGAACACTTTACCCTTCCAATATACCCAACAAGTTCACAAACACAAGAATAATCAAATATAACCCAATACAACAATATAAAATCACATACATATATATGGAACATATACTATAGCATTTATCACATGCAGCACAACAATGCATTTCACATTCCTCAAGCTACACAATTATGGCAAATCATTGGTCCTCTCATGGAACCCAAACCCAAACTGTTAGCATACCAAAACGTGGTACCCGATTCAATAATTATGTCGAAAGGTGGCAACCGATACATAGTTATGTCAGAACGTGGCAACCAATCCTTTCAACAAACCACAATCACAAATCACAAGTATATCCGCATAATCATATAAACAATTTATAATTCATGGTGTTTCCTCAGTCCTCTATCTCAATTACCACAAGTGTAATCAATAATACAACATTCATATACATACGAGTATCATAATGAAGCAAGAACAACATACATAGCACAATCATAGAATCACAATCATCACCTACAATGGATTATTGATTAATGCCCATCATGTAACCCTAATTCGACCAAAATCATCCCTAATTCATCGTATCAAGCTTCTTTCTAGGGTTTAAATCGTAAATCATTCGGTGTACGAAGGCCTACGCATTAATCCTACCATTGATTTACATATATTACATAGTGAGCACAGATTTAAGCTATTCAATTCATAAAACCTAACCTACCTGGGTGCCAAGCAGTTGCACGGAGTTTTGGTCTTTGATTCTTGTTTCCAGAATTCGTGACGATGATCTTGACCGGAAATTCGCAATCCATTGACATCTTCACGCTATAAATCTCTCTATCCCTTCTTCACAAGCTTGCATCAGCTTTTTAGGGGTTTCTAAGGTGTTTTACGACTAAATTAGGTATTTTAGGAAGAAGAAGAAAATAAAATTTCAGGTTATTTACAATTTGTCTCGCCTATCCCGCTATGGCACCAACTTACCCCTCCCTGGTCCCGCCGCCCTAGCAGCATCTGGCCCGCCTTGGTGGGACAGTGTCCCAGAATTTCCCGAATTTTTGTTTCTCCTAAATAACGACGGTTCGGGTCGTTTACAATAGATACCAATATACCCCTCGTTCTTCCCCGAACGACTAATATCTGGATAATTACACGCCTTTATTCTGGAGGACTCCCAAACTGATGTATAGGGCTATTGTGAAACCACGAGGAATGGTGTCTTATTATCTAGTCAATACAAGAAGGTACTATACTCAAGGACTAGGAGAAATGGAGGCAACTTATAACGAAAGAATGCGTCCAAATTTTCATAGATTGATCCCGCCAGAGTGGCATGCCTTCCACTATGGCGGAGCCGCTATGACAGGGAATCTCCCGCTGTAGTAGAGGATCATAAATAGTAAAGGGGGAATGGGGAATGTTTTCCTCATTTCCTCCTTTTCCAACTTAAAAATCCCAAAAACTCTCTCAACCACTTTGCTCTGATCGTCCAGATTAAGGTAAACTTCTCATCTTTTACATTTTTTTCTTCCATATTTGATTAAATAACAATCGTATGTTGCTATTTGATTGTTTAGAAACAGTTTTGGGGTAGTTATTTTAAACTTGCACTAGGTTACTAGATTGATATAATAAATGTAGCATGGGTACTTCCCTTATGTCCCCAATATCTCCACAACGTTTTGGGCACAAGGATTTAGTAAAACTATGGTTAAAATGATACCAAAATGGGTGGGGGAAGTTGAAGGGTCTCTTGGTGTAAAACTCTAATTTCGGCCTCATTTAGGAGTTATTTTACCAAAATACTTATTTATTTACGTTCTAGGGTAGTTAAATAACTCTGATCTGCTGAAATTCTATCGAAAATGGGGGTTTTAGGATGAAAAGGCGCCATTGTAGCGCCTGGTGTTCATCCCAGATGAAGGCCGCTCTAGCTGCCTTTATCCCGCTATGGCGGCTTCATAACCCCGCTAAAGCGAGATTATGGCCGTTGTGGCGGGATACGCCAGGCAGTGGCCTGCCCTCTAACACATACTTTTCTCTTATTTTTATTTTAGTCTCATTCGACTATCCCATTGTGTTCTAACTTGTATTCAACTTATTGCAGGCTCTTTAAATGGAATATCAGAATGAAAAACACTTACCCTTCGTCCGATTTCTCGATGCCGCGAGCCGGGAAAGGCATCACGACAACTCCAACATGGGGTTCTATCGCGAGAGGGATTTTGTATTACTCAAGCTAGAGGAGAAGGCGCCTGCATTTCATACCCGCCTGATGGAGTTCGGATGGGCTCTGCTGACTGAAGCTCCCCCAGATGCACATTCCACATGGGTGAGGGAGTTTTATGCCATCCTCCATACCGTCCACTGGGATGTCATCCGTGTCCGAGGAGTCCACATCCCCTTGAAGGCCACCGCCATCAATAAAGTATTAGAGTTGCCCGATGTCTCAAATGCGGAGTTCGAGGCCAAGCTAAGGGAGATGGATCTGGAGTGGCTGAAAGACACTCTAGTTGAGCCTGTGCATCGGGATCAGGCATACTGAGCTACTACAGAGGGTATTACTTGCACGGATTGGTCACCCGATGCTAAGAAGTGGCAACACTTGGTGACTAGGAGGATCCGCCCGTCGAGCAACCGCACAGACGTGACCTTTCCTCGAGCTTTGGTGGCGGCGTGCGCTATATAGGTCATTCAGTTAAATGTGGGGGGGCAGATCATTTCAGAGTGGAAGATGTTCTATCGGGGTAACAAGAAGGCTTTCATTCTACCTGGACTCATTACTGTGTTGTGTAAGCTGGCGGGAGTGCCACTTTTTGATGCCGATGAGGTACTTCTTATGGATCCCCCCTTTCACCCTCTTTTGGTCAGACAGGGCTCTACTTCTAGGAGCAAGAAAAGGAGAACGGGAAGGGCTAGCAGCAGTAAAACGGTCGTGGATTCATAAGATGAGGACCTACTCTCAGGTGCACGGGTCGAAGAGTATCTGGAGGTTGTCTGGAAGAGGATGAGGGGAGTGCCTATGCCAACTTCACTCCGGTTCCACCCAACATTGCCGTAGAGGTCTAGATGCTCCATCGCCAGCTGCGCCAGGAGAGGAGGAAGGGTGTGGAAAAGGATCACCTGATGGCCCCCGGATGTAGAAGACTATTAAGGTCATGTTTTCTTGTATTGCCCCTGGCAGGGAGATTCCCCGACTCGATCCGAAGGACTACACAGAGTTCCCTATGCTGAATGAGGCCTGGGCTGGCGTAATACCCACAGCGGACCTTGACTCCGACATAGACACCACTCAGTCTGAGGGTTCCTGATCTGACTATCATTTTACCTTTTTTGGCTTGTAAATTTTTTTGACAACTTTGTTTTTATCTTTCGACCCGCTTAAGTTTTTGTAAGCACAAGGATGCTTGTTTTTGTTGCCTGATGCAGCCTTATATTAAATCTTAAGGTGTTATGATCTATTAACTCTGTTGATGAACATTGATAGACTGGTAGGGGTGAATTCGGATACCATTCGGGGTCTGAAACTATGGTTAGGAAAAATAGGGGAGGAATGGTTGAGGTTCTGCCTCGCCCTATCCTGCTTTGGAGGGAAAAATCTTGCTATGGCGGGAATAATCCCGCCTCAGCGGCTCAGACAGGACCAGAACCTAGGCCAATAATTTTTTGATTCTGTTCGTTTTTCTAAAATTCTCCCAAGGTTCCCAGCCTCACCAAATGAATTTAAAATAATTCTCCGAGCTAGGAAAGTCATCGTCTATCCCAAATCAATCCCACGATACACGAACCAATTTTTTTTATTCTCGTTATTTTAGCACCACAACCCACACATCCCGAGGATACACCCAGACACTCGCACGGTTAATACACAAGCACAAGACATGCATTTATAGTACGCATAGTCACCTCATCACATTCAAGCAATTACAACTTCATATCTGCAGTTAATTCAAACTGCAGGAATCACGGATTCACAGTTTCCAAGATACTACTCACAGTCAAGTCCAAGTTAATAGTTAGTTCGCTTCATTGATGGCCATTTCTGGTCATCCATGCAATTACGGAACCCTCAGGGCCAGATACCAATTGGAACCTTCCCAGTTCCAATTTACCTTGCTTGTGTTCCTTCAGTCGTGACCACGACATTTGGTTCACTTCTTTGAGATACCAATTGGAATCGGGAGATACCAATTGGACTCAACCCATACCACAAGTGACACTTCGCATGAAAGGAGAGAAAAGGTGGAACAACTTCCTAGAATGCTTCCTAGCCTCTTGAAGATAAGATGTGGACGTCAACACACCAATATGCAAGAGTCTAGTCCAGATTTTGCTCTTGTATGGGGAGATCGATAACCTAGACTCTGATACCAATTTGTAACGACCCAACCCACTGCGCCGCGTGGGTACCCACTCTAACACCTAAGTAGGAGAACCCTTATATCCCAATAGTTAAATCATGCAGAATATTTAAAGAAAACAAAGATAAGTATAAAAATATGATTTTATAAATAACAACCTTAGACACTCTTTTGATGAAAACTGGTAAAGTAGTTTAACAACTCCTAAGGATTTAGTCTAAACAGGTACAAGAGCTACTGAGAGTACATCTGGACAAGATAAACAAAATCACAACTCCCACCATGCGCAAGGAAGAATATAAGTTGCTGGAGAATTTCTTCATCTTCACCTAATGAAACATCACCAACCTGCATCCAGACTATGTCAAAAGACATAGCAAGAGTAGTATTAGAACCAAACACACGTACCGGTATGCATCAATGACCAACTCTCGTGCTAAGAATGTCCCCCTTCCTTCTCCTTTCCTTCCCTCTTCCCCTGCCCCTTCCCCACATCGTGTTCGCGAGAAGGCAACACTAACTACTGACATTGAGATCTTAGGGGTTTATGGGTGTAGCGCCTCCATCCACTCAATCAATGTTCCTCCTAGAAAGAGAGGAAACATGTTGAATGCTGGGGAAGGAACATTTGAGGTTCGGGCTAAAAGGCCCAATGTTGACACTTTCAGCTACTGCTGCTCCAAAAGCTTCAACATTGGGCCTTTTGGCCCGAACCACAAATATTCCTTCCCCTACATTCAGCATGCTTCCATTCTTTCATGGAGGAGCATCGACTGAGTGGATAGGGGCGCTTCTGCAATGACCCAAAAAGTTCTTAAAAATGTGCTTCGAAAGTTACCGGAAACTTGTTTAGCTATATATTTAAAAATCCGTTTCGTTTTTCGAAAATCCAACTTCATATTCTTGTTTAGGGGGTCAAATTGAGTGGGAAATGGGTCTAACCCAAATTTTAGAGCAACCGTATCAAAATCCGAAATTTCCAAGTGAAGCCTTTTTCGAG